>SBIQ01000009.1:0-86277 GCA_014805555.1 Astathelohania contejeani | reverse complement strand
GATAAGGACTGATATCCTAATAAAAAATAATAGACCAGATATATTTATTTACGATAAGAAGGAGAATGAAATTATATTAGTTGAAGTCGGTATAACGAGCCAAGATAATCTCCAAATTGTTGAAACGAAGAAGAAGAGGAATACGACCTTTTGGCAAATGATTTAGGCTTGCTATACAAAGCAAAAACTAAAATAATACCTTATGTCATGACATGAGATAGCGTGATAACCAAGTACCACAGGAATTGTCTTAAAGAATTAAATATAGCCCCTACGATAAAGGCATGATCAAGTCGATGATACTGAAGAAATTGCTCGAAACCATATTACTTGAGTACAGAAGAAGCATTGAGGATAGCATAGACGTAAGAGACCGAGTAGAAGATGCTGTGAAAAGATTTGGAGAAGCAAATGCCACTTGATGCCAACCGCAGCCCATAGAAAAGAAAGACAAAGAACAGCACAGCATCAACTTTGTAAATAGAATCGATATTGTATTTTTTTAATTATTTAATTAATGGTAAATCATGTTTTATAGAAAAGTTTTATAAAATCAAGCTCGGGCATCTTAGACTAATACATTTTATAATTCCTTTAAAATTTATATTTTAATATTCTATAAAAAGCTAGTCATATCTCTAGTGCCTTCAAATTTTAACAAAATTAGTCGCTCGTTAATAATTTAATTCATTACGTTGAGTTATAATAGTTTCACTAAGATCAAATAATAATTTTTAAATATATATCGTTTACTTATTTTACAACATTAAGTATAAAAACTACTAAAATAAGGAGTTTGTCTAAATTTGAGTATACGATCAAAAAATGAACCATATTATATTTGATATAGAATAGATGGAAAACTAAAAGATTTAAGAAGTAAATACTGTTGAATTAAAACCACATTTAATAGAGTACAAGAATCAATACAAAACTAATTAGGCTATTAAATAAATGAAAATATATTCGATGAGACAGAAACAATTAAAAATTTTCAAGCTTTATTTTCATAGTAGCAATTAAATTAATACAAATAAATAAAAACATGTCGAGATTTAACATTATTTAAAAAAAGAAGAATAGTTAAAGAGAAAAAGTGAAAAATAAATAAAATTTACAAATTAAAAGATAAAATTAGAAATAAATAATGAAAACAATAGAAAACATGTTTATTCATTTTTATTTTTCGATGTATTTTTTCTATACTCATTATTATATTACACTTTCTAAATTTAAATTTTTGAATTATATAATAACCATTAATTTCCATACCAGCTAATTTGCTTTTAGTGTTGCAAATGCTTCTGGTGTGTTATCTTAAGACAACTATAAATATTCGAAGTAATGCTAAAATATAACAAACTTAAAATACAATAGTTTCTAAATAGAACACACTTGAAAATTGAATACAATGCTATTTATACATTTGTGTGTGTCTTGCGGCTTATTAACGTATCATTTTAAATTTCTCAAAAATATAAAAATTTATGAATCCATAAAAAATTAATGATTTTAACGGATCAATGAAATACCGCTGATCTACTCTGCCAAATTGATAAAACCCGATATTCTTTAAAATTATCTAAAGCAAAAAGAAACAATTGAAGAAAACAAAAGAGCAAGTTATTTGATAAATAGATTGTGCCTAGACAAGCTGGGGTATCACATATGTGTTTCTTATAATTGGTATGTTAACAGTAGCCAAAAAGCAGCAAGTGATTCAGATCATAATTTCATATGTATACCCACCTGTTACTAGATTGTATAAGTACTATTAATTGACGTCATTAGCATGTCTGCCTTGATTACCTACAAAGTAAATTAAGACGGTATAAAATTTGACTGAAGGTGATATGAATATTCCAAATATGATATTTTTTTCAATGAGCAAAATTGATATTCTATTTTAAGAATTTATTTAAAGTACAAACAGAGTACTTGTATCAAAGCTGAAGAAATATTAAAATGTCAAAGAATTTAATTAAATAAAGTAATTACAATTTAAAATAAAGAAAATGTGAAAATTTATTAAATTAAATTTGTATAATAAAAAGGCATCCTAAAGTTTAGTTAAAGCCAATATTACCAATTTTGATTAGTTAAAATAAATAAAAAAAAAGAATATGCTTGATTAGCTAAAATGTTACCAATTTCTAACAAATACAAAATAAAGGTGATGAAATAGATGATGGTTTATTTATGTTTGGTTAGAAATATTATAATAGAAGTGAATATTATATTTAGTTTAGGCAGAAGCATGCTTCCATATGTGTATTAATTTGTGTGAATATAATTTACGCGAAGAAGAAATATTTTAAAAAAATAATTAGAATCAAATAAATGAATTAGTAGTGTTATTTCAAGATATTCAAAGTAATTAAAATATATATTAAATGTATCTAACATTTGAGCTGTTTATAATTTTAAACCAATACATTACCTTACTGTACTTTTTGATTACTCCAATCGGCAATAAGTAAAACATAAAACGATTACTACTTATATTGAGATTTGTTTCTATTTTTTAAGTATAGACGCTGTTATCGTCTAAAACTAGATTAAAATGAATTAACATTAATTATAAAATTACTAATAATTTTTTACTTAGCGTGATGCTTTACCTATTTATATTATCATTTATTAAACCTGTCAAATACTTGTTTCAATATACATGTTTCAATCTTTTTCAAAGTAATAAACCTGAACATACTATCTTCGAATATTATTAAGTCAATGAATTATAAAAAAATGTTTTTTGAAATTTATAATATTATAAATTATATGTTACTTTTGATATATTATATTTATATGTTATAATTTTTGTATAATAATTTGGCTGATGAAGCGTTTTAAATAAAAGATGCAATATTTTGACGACAATTTTTAAGGGGTCATATTAGACTCGAATGTAAAATTTCTTTTTATGGAAATTTAATTAAATTAAATTTTAATTAAAAATTGCATTTTTTTAATTTGATTTGCATTTGTTTAAATATATAAAAATTGACAATGACGAGTTCGCAGACTCGTACGAAATAACTTTTACATTAAATATTTAAGATAATAATCACTACGTATTTACATCATATTAAAAAGCAGATGAATTATATATTTTAAGTATATAAACAGAATACTATTTGAGTTATATTTTTGTTTTATACTGTAAACTGAGAATGATTTGATGAAATACAAAAGACAATATATTTTCGAAAAATCAAAATTTGATATAAATTCGTTTATTAAATTTTGATTCAATTAACCCATATGAAAATGTTTTTAGCCACTTTTTTGCTTATGAAATGCTACGCACGCTCCAAATGCGAGGACAAATTCGATTTAAAATCCACTTATCTAGGTGTTGATGGCGCACCTAATATTGAATCTAATCCTTCTAACGTCATTTCTTCAGCATTTGATAACAAGAAAAATAACAGTGAGAAAATAATGTTGAATTCATCGAATAATGAGAGTAACTGTGATTTAAACTTACAAAGTAGTAAGATTTTGGAACAAAAACCTTTGGATGGATGCTATAAAGACCAGTCCGATTGTAATTCTGAATATTTTTCATGCTTCGACAATATTGAGCAATTAAATGATTACTTCAGTATGGAACAAAAAAATCCCAACGATCATGTTAAAAATATAAATACTGAAACACCAAAAAAAAATTTTCTTTCTTCTGGATATAGCTATTTTACCAACGGCTTATCATTTTGTGTTAAAAAAGCGAAAGACGCCATAAATTATGTCACTCCTGGTTTGAGTTATACCAAAGAAAAAATTTATCGTGTTTTTGATAAAATGCTGTATCACAGAAATGATGAGCAAAAGGCCGCTGTGATCAATGAAAATCCTCGAGATCCTGGGCCTGCTGCCGGGGTTGAGAAAATATTATATGCATCTGAAGAGAATACTGCTATTAAAAAATCAAATTTTCCATTATTTATTCTTGGTGGCTTAACTGCCGTTTTAATTGTATTAAGTATTAAACAATTTTATCATAAATAAATTAAATGGAAATATATTTTTTCGCTTACTAAGTATAGCAAATATGATATTTCACCAGCAGAATCATAAAGAAATAATATTTAATTTAGTAAATTAATATTTTAATTTTATAAATAGCTTTTATGGTTTTTTAATATTTTCCTGTAGAAAGATATTCAAATTTAAAAATTGGGTAGAATTAAGTTTTGTTAAATTAAAATAAGCAGTTAATTGGTGTGATAATCTGTGGATGTGGTAACATATCTTATTTAGCAGGTAGGTGTATATATGAATTATACAATAAAAATATAATATTATCGTGTATTACAGATGATAATGAATAGGATTATGCTGAGATAATAAATTCAGGTGTAAAATCGAATACATCAATAGAGTATAATAATGCCATATCTATCCATTATGTAAATATCACTAATCGTGATGGCATATATAAAATATATGGATTATAATTAGTCAATTTTTAAAACAAAGGAAAATTGGATAGTAACGCCAATATATAGGGCCTGTGATAATAAATAAAAGTTGTTTCGAATGCAAATATTTATATGTTTTTTGGTATTACTTTTTTAAGATAAAAATTTGTATTAATATCAAAGTTTTATTAAATTAAGTATTATTTGAACGATAATCTCGAGGAAGATGGAGTGTAAAATATCTAGGAATCATTAAGGATAAATGCAGTGGCATCATAAAAGAGTTATTCAAGATGGTAAGTAATGAATTGTTGACAAAAGTAGGTAGGCTGTGCAACTCAAAACTCAATGTCAAAATTTTATTTAGAGCTATATATGAGCATGCCATCTCTCTCGTCAATTACCATACTGGCCTACAACATCTCGAACCTTATAATTTTGTCACGCCAGACTACGATATCTGTAAAGCTCTCGTTAAGTACAAGGTGGACCTTAGACCTGATTGTCTTGAAAGACTATATCTCTTTCGCACAAAATTGGAAAGAGGCTTGCATGGCGTAAAAATGAAAAATGAATGTTTGTTTCTTGAACTTTGGAAACGCTGAATAAATATAAAAATGTGTTCTTCTTGAAGAACAACAGATCTAAAGACTGAAGAATTGAATAAAACACATCTTTCTGTTATATGCAACTGAGTCAAAATTAAATATTCACTTTAAGAAATCTTTCTAAATAAAATATAAACGGCGTAGCGGGCATATCTATATAACAGAATAAGCAAAATATTTTTACATGAATAGTTTTACAGTGCCTGCTCTAACGAGTTAAGTAGTCTTAAAGATTTCTTAACTTGGATGAAATACGGAAACAATGATCCTCGTGCTAAAACCGGTATATTGCTAAATTTAAGATAGAAATGTTATTCCCGTGGAAAAAATGCATTGTTATAGCAGCATTGCACCAAGGCAAAAAATCAATTAATCATTTAACTACCGGATGTAAAAAATGCTTGGGCATGATTACATCAGGAAGCATAATGAAGTAATTAAATGTCTAAACTTTTAATATTTAATAAGTATTGCCCTGGGTGCTAAAAAAGATCGTTATTTCATTCAATTTAAAAGATTGTTGAAAATAAAAGAGCAAAAATTTGTGACAAAACCAAAATAAGAAATATATTTTAGTAAACCATAATAGACCGAATATGTTTATTTAGGATAAAATGTCAAATGAAATAATTTCTGTTGAAGTCGGCATAAATTCAAAGATAATTCTTACATAGTTGAAACAGAAAATACGATTTTTTGGCGAATTAACTTGGCTTATTATTAAGGCAAAAACTAAAATTATATCTAATGTTATGATGTGGGACGGTAGTGACCAAACACACAAAAGATATCACGAAAAATTAAATAACCCACCGATTGAAGCATACATACAATTTACCGTACTTGAACTTGTGAAATCATATCATTGGAGTTTAGACGAGGTATTAAGGATGGAATGAAGACAACTAATAAAATCAAAAAAGCAGTGGAAAGGCTAGAAATGATAGTAGCATTGGATCATAACTACAGGCAATAGAACAAAAATAAATAAAAATCTTATGTTTAAAATATAATTAGATTATGTACTACCTATGCATTATTTTATGTAAATTCTGATTTATTCGATATTTAAAGTCCAAAGAGGATGTAAATATGCATTGCATATTACAACTTTCTACATATCAAATATAAATGTAAGCATTTTTTATTAGCATTATATAAAGAAAAGCATGGAGATGACAGTGAAAGATACAGCAATATTAAGGTGCAAATTATAATATAGCATTAAAAATAGTGATTGAGAACATTGGCTATTTTTTAAAATAATTGTTTGCTTTATAAAGAGTATAAAATAAAAAAAGCACTCGATAAAGTGAACATCAATTTATATTAATTCGAAAATATCACACTTTGATACAAACAAAAATTAAAAGCCATGTTGATCTTATGCTTGCTAATTTAGGTAAGAAAGAAATTTTTAAATTCGATAAAACTTCATTATTTGTGCAATTAAAACGAAAGTTATTGATATTCGATCAATAACTTTTCTAAGCTATTAAACGCAATACTGTAGATATCTTACTAAAAATAATTAAATAGAAATTAAGGGCTATTTCAGAAGAGTTGTAGCTTTAAGAACTAGTGATAGATTATGATATTTTCAGATAAGTGCCCATCTATCAGTCTTTTTTGAATACTCGCTTTATTTAAAGAAATATTTCACGATTTATGATTCCTTGGATATACTCTAGAGGCTCTTTTTATATATGGAATAAAAAATTTGACCCAGTGCAGCAACTGTCTTAATTGAGACAATCTTTAAGGTACTCATACCGCTGTTAGTCGAAACCAATATTTTCTATCGGAGCCGGATCGACCTTGCAATCAAGGCAGGGTACCTGTATCCCGATACTTTTGGCATCAAACCAGGGCACTTTTATCATCCTAGTGTCACTCGTAAGCGTCCATATGCAGCCGTGCAGCTAACTTACCCGGAGTCCCCCTACTGCAGACATTCCAATATAAGCGGAACATCTGCGTGTTGCCTTGGCTTAATCTAGGCACGGGGTCTGTTTTATATTTCTATATTCATTGTTTTTCCAGATGCGCCTCCTTTGCTCTAGATAGAGCTTAGGATATTTTCGTGAGTTGTCAATTTAGTAATGGGTGCATTAACCAAATGCCAAATATGTGTGAAACTTGATAGCTTTTAAACAAAGCTCTAAAACTCCCACCTCTGAAGAGGAATGAAGAAAATTGGTAAGTTGGTCATCTACAAAACACACACATATGGATAGACAGCTATGGACTCGAATACCAAGTTTATACTTGTCCAGCAGCTTCTGACACCCAAAACTACTAGTAAATTCTTGTCCTAGTTTAACGTCATTTCGGACGTACTCTTAATCAATATAAATTTATTTTTTTTTCTAAATTTTATTTCAAAAATGACATTTAATTTATTCTAATAACTTATATTATATTATGGCAATATGTTTTTATAATTGCCCTAAACTAAAAAATTTTAATAGTATAAAATTAAAAAAACATAAAAGTACTTTCATATAATATTAATATACCCATAATAAAATTTCAATTTTTACAAATATGACACATATTTAAACTAATAAATATAACCACCTTGCCAAATGCTAATTAATTATTAAAATGTTAAAATTACTGTCATTTTTATTTTTAATATTTATAAACCTTCATTATTTATTTTTCATGAAAATAATAATTTTGCTAACTGTAAAAATCTGTGCAATTACTGAATTGTCGAATCCTGAGCATGAGATATCGGAAATTTCTCCAGAAAATTTGGAAAATGACGGTGAGTCTGCATACTTTTCATGTTTAGATAATTTTCATTTAGATTCTTGTGGTACCAATAATCCTAATATTAAATTATGTACTGATAAAAGATGCTGTGATTATACTACGGAGTTATTAGAACGTAGTATTGCAAAAAATATAATATATGATGAACTACTTGCCAGGGAAATTGACCAACAGGAAAGAGAAATGGCCATTATTACTGAAAGAAAAACAAAAAAAGCTAATAATAATTCTGAAAAAGGAATTCTCAATGAAGCGTCTAATAGCGCAGAAGGAATAATTACTAAAAACCAAAGTAAATACCAAGATAATATTGTTTTTCAATTAACAAGTAGAATGTATGATAATCTGTTTCGTGCGTACAGTTCTATTGCTTCCCTTTTCGACAGTACCGACGATTATCAAAATTTAAAAGACTTTGTAACATGCATAGGAAATGTTGTATATGGAGTAGGATACTTTTTTGTTCTTAGTGGACAAAAAATTGAAGGTTTATTCGAAGTTGATACAGCAACAAGAAAATATAACAATGTTGTTGTTCAGGGAATATATGATGGACTATATTGTACAGTTATGTCGGTTCATGGATTTGCAAAATATATGGAGAAAGTATTTTTTGGTAGATGGAAATTGGAAGCCACTGAAAACGTAGCACCATGTATAATACAAATTCCACAAAAAAGTTGTGATCATATTGAACCAAAAATATATATTGAAACAAAGGAATGTCCTAAAGACGACAGACCATTTTTTTTATTATATTTATTTGCTACTATCTGCATTATTTTAACTATCATTTCTATTATTCTAGTCCTTATAAATAAAAAATAATTGAGAATAGTTTATTTAAATAAAATTTATTGCTTTTTTTCTTATGCGTGATGAACCTCCATCGGCACTACTATTACAATACTTTCTATCTCTTCCTCTATTATACCGTTTTTTTCATACCGTCATTAATTCTTCGCTTAAACTCTTGTGAAATGATTTATAAAATTTTCTTAATGTAATAGATTAAATATATGCCTAAATAGATGGTGTTATTTTATGTTCAAATAAACCCTACTAAATTTTGTTACTATCCCGTCTCATGTAATAGCATAAAATATTATTTATTAGGCTTTATAAAGTAATCTGGGCTCATCAATCAAAAAATCTATTTTCTTTTTTCCTCCGTCTCTACTAGCTAAAATTTTTATTGGATTGCTGTATTAACTTTAACTAAAAATATTTCATTCAAGTTTTATCATATATAAATACATTTGGTAAAAATTTTCATTTAATTAAGAAGTTAGTATTATGTTTTTTATGACCGCGGTTAGTATCCAGTAACATGTGCTTTTCTAAATCTTTTCACAGCCTCTTCTACTCATTCTTTTTTGCCCATATTACATTATATGAATCTTCTATACTCAAGTGATATTCTTTTGATTGTTTTCTTCAGTATTGTCGATTGGATGTAAGCCTCTATCATAGAGATTACATTTAATTCATAAAGATATCGTTTGTAATACTTGGTTACTACTCCGTCACATGCTATAGCATAAAGGGATTATTTTAGGCTTTGCTTTGTATAACAGGTTTAATTCATTTGCCAATATCTCATATTTCCTTTTTTCTGTATTAAAACAAACTAAAAATTTTCTTGGCTCGTTGTACCAACTTCAACTAATATAATTTCATTCTCCTTCTTATCGTAAATAAATATATCTGGCCTATTATTTTTTACTAGCATATCAATCCTTATCCTTGTATCGACCCGAATTTTGGCTTTTTCGTTTTTCATGGCTTCTTTTATAATGGGTGAGATCGAAGTTTTTTTAAAGCCGCATTTATTCGCCAACAAAAGGTAAATACACAAGTACATCAATGTTCTTTTGCGTATCGTCATATTTAAGTATTCGATCTACATTTTATGACGATAATTAATAATTTTATTTTATTAAATATAGCAATTTGTTATTTTATGTCTTTCTTTTTATTGATTACACTCAGCGATACCTGATTCTCTAATTTTATGAAACAGTTTATCTATTGTATATCCTTTCTAGATGCTACATCTCTACTCTAATAAAAATATGCTTGTAGTGTATTAGTTATATTAAATATTATAGATACTTTATTATTAGCATATTACATGCCATAGCAAAAATATTAGGTATTAGAATCATATTAAGCTCGAATTACTTGTTAATAAAATTTTCTTTTTTTTTACATTTCAATTATCTTATATTGTCATATTAGTAATCATACTTGAACTTAAAGTAATTCTTATGTTATATATAAACACATCTCGTTGTTGGGAATGTTCATCTTTATTCACATAAAAAACTGAATTCGGCTATTTGATTTTATGACTTCTTAATCTGATCAAAATTCAATTTATGAAATTTTATTATTTGCTTATATAGATTAGAAGCCATCGCAATGCCATGTGTGTAATAATGCCAAAGTAACCAATCGCATCATGCACCATATGATAAATTTATTTTTGATGTTATCCAGAATTTTGTGACAAATAGCATTGTCTTTTCAAATTACGTCTATATTTAAACTTTGATAAATTGTAACGGTACGTAAAAAGTTATTACTGTGATTAAATCAAATAAAAAAAGTCTATTGAGTTTCATAGCGAAGGTGTTTAATAACTTTTATGTAATTTATTTTTTGTTATTCTACTAGCAAAAGCTGGTAAAGAAAATATACAGTTAATTGGTTTAATAAAAGTTAGTGCATAACACCTCTGATTTAATAGAATTGAGAATATATAGTCATATCAATGAAAATTCAATAGTATTTGTATTTAATGTTAAATTATAAAGATATATTTATTAAACTAATGAATACGCGATTTTATTAGATCAAAAGTAAAACAATGAACTTTATTTACTAAATATCACCAACGAAATAGCATACAGTAAAATAGTTTAACATAATATATTCTTTTTGTAAAAAAAGTGTATAGTTTTATTAAAACTCGAGGCAAGGCAATTTAATAAAAAAAGATGTTACAAATAAATAATATTCAATTCTGTATTGGATGGCTAGAAATATATAAAATTTGATAATGTTTTAATTGTCCTCTAAAATTTATACTTCAAAAATGAATGAATCAAAATTGCCTTTCAGGTTTACAAAAAATAGATATATGAACAAAGAGCTTTTGATATCAAAATATGCTAATAAATTTGATTTTTTATCTCAATTCATTAAATGGAATATACATGTTTCTTTATTAAATAAATTGTGGCTAAACGAAAGTTAAAGCCAAATGAAAATTTCTAATGATAAATAAACATGATATTCCATTTAATAACAAGAAAAAAAAACTCGTATTTAATTAGGAATAATTATGAAAGTAGAATTTGGTGTTTGGAATTAATTAATAACTAAAAGGTGATATGGCATAATAATTGTGATCGGATTTTGTTTTGAAAACAACAAAATACCAATATAGAAGAATTTAGCCAAGTCAAGTGGTATATAATATATGAATTCAAATATTGATGAACTTATTTTAATTAAATATCAAAAAGATACTGAAATCATAGGTCTGTGATATGCAATGAATAAACGATATTTATTATTGAAAAGATATTTTAATAAAAAATTTTATTATTGAATTCTTTGTTGTTTTTTTTAAGCGTTCTGATTGATAGGAATTTACTTAACCCATAATTTTCATAAAACTCTGTGATATCATTGATAGGCGCTAGTGCACCCAATATTAAATTTGATATGCATGGAATATTTTTGATCTTTATATACTCCAATATTATATTATACACATCTGATGCCTTTTTATCATCTAACTTATATCCTTTTAATCTTAAATACGAAAGATGTCTATCAAATAAGTTTTTATTATAAATTTCCTTTTCTGTAAAAGGTGGAAAATCTTTAAAAACTAAATTCAAAATAACCCACGGTTTACCCATACACTCAAGATCTTTTATAATGATAGGAAATCCGTCCCTTCTCAATATATGATATGTAGCTGCTGCTATTCTCTCTAGGTTGCTGCACCGTCTAGAAAATTTTTTGGATTTTATGATACTAATAATTTCGTCTTTATATTGAAATGCATTCAATCTTTCCAACAACGAGTCAAGTTCTTTTTTCAATTTAGCATCTTTGTCTTTGATATTATATTTCCATTTAGTTGTTATTTCCGGCACAGTATACACAGAATGAGAAATAAGATTTTCCGGATTATCATAATCAATATTTTCCATTTTTAAGAGGTGTATTTAAAAATTAAGAAAATGTAAAATTTTAAAGCCATTAATAATAGATCAATCATATATTATTGTATTTGATTAATTATTAATAGGATATTCAAATTGTATAATAAATTATTTTGATAATAATTTTCTTAGTGCCACTGGATGCCAACCGCAGGCCATCGAAAAGAAAGATAAAGAATAATATATACCATAAACCCTTAAATAAATGATTTATAATTTTCTTTATTTAAATATGATCATTAATATATTTATAAGTGCTTCGCTTTAGTTTAACTCTTCTTATATAAAATATTCTATGGGATATTGGCTCAAAAAAGCAAAGGCGTAGATTGAAATTTTGACCTTGCCTTGAATGTTTACATAACTTTTAATACAATCCATATAATATATTGGATACGCACCAACCTTGCAACCAAAACACAATATATCCGGTATACTTGGCATCAAAGCAGAGTTGTAATTTGATATCCCCGTCAATATTTTAGCCATACGGATGACTTCTACTAACGTAAACTTCTTAATTATAAGCAAAATATCCATGATCATTTAATTATATATATGCATATCTTTTTCTTATGTCAGCATATAATTTTGTTATCTACAGCTTGACATCCGAACCCAAAGACTGTGTAAGGTATAAGCAAGCTAAATTAGACAAAAGATAAAATTTGTCATTAGTATAAAAAAGTGGTTATAATGTCGGTTTAGATATTACCAAACGGTATTTGTAAAAATATGCGATACATTAACACAGTTTGAATGGATATTTCTGAAATTTAAATTATTTTAATACAAATCATTCGTAAAAATATTAGATATGATTCATTTGTTATAAATAAATCTCAAAATAATCAGTACATTTCTCGGCCGACATAAAAATACACGACTGAATACCATAATATGTGTGTAATGTTCGGACGAGTTTAGTCTATGAAAAAAAATAAAATAAAATAAAATAATTGTTCACTTATAGCGAACATACAAAAGGATAGACAATTTGGAGCTCCAATTCAGAATGTATGTGAAACCGCGTATTTCATTATTCGAAGATGCATGTAAGTTTTTAATTTTCTTTTAGCGATTTATAAAAGTTTTATTTAAATAAGATATTGTATGGTTTATATTTCTTGGCTTTATTCTGAAGGCTATTTCTATATTTGTAACAATCTATGAGGTTTTTGCATAGTGAAATGGTTGTTACAATTTATTTCCATCGGTTACTCATATCACCGTTGAAAACTCATATCGTTTTTCGGTGCCAAATTACCTTGCAATCAAGGCAGGGTATCTCTATAACCCGCTATTTATAGCATCAAACCAAAGCAGTTTTATCATCATAATATCAATATCCATATGAAACCATAGAGCCGAATTAACTGGAATATTTTTAATATAGATATTCCAATAATATGATTCGCGTCTGCTTAGTGTCTTTGTTAATCGGAGCACGACGTCTGTTTTTATATTTTCGTATTCATTGTTTTTCTTCAAATGCGTTTCTTTTGCTTTAATAGAGCTCGAATATTTTCGTGAGTTGTTAATTTGGGAATGGGTGCCTTAACCAATACATGTGTGAAACTTAATAGCTTTTAGCTAATTTCTAAAATTTCTGCCTTTTAAAAGTAATTAAAAAATCGGTAAATTAACCAACTATAAAACACGCACATGAATCGACAATTTTAAACTCAAATTCGATGTCGGCATTCTTCTAGCAGCTTCTGATACCCATAACCTCTGTAAATGCTTATCATATTTAATTTCATATCAAATATATCTATTTTATTTAATAAATTAATAATTTAACTTTTTGTAGATACTAATATAATATATTTTTATATACACCAATCTGTTATAATATTTTGTTTGTATTATATCATATTTAATAAGTTAAAGTATAAAATTTTAATAAGTCGCATTTGTTGCTAAATCACTAAAGCATTCTGAGTATAATATAAATTAAAAGAGTAGCAGATCTTATGTGACAATAAGAAAATATTTAGGTTATTTAAATAATAAATAAGATAAACATATTATGGTATAAAATAGAAAGTTTATTAATTTTTTGAATGTTCTATTCAGATAAGTATTAGAAATTGTGTACTTTAATAGAACAATAACTTAAGGATCTCGATTTATAAATAGCATGATAAATAAAGCATATTTGTTGATATACTATTTGTTTGAATATACTTAATCAATCGTTTAATTATAACAAATTTGTATTTAAAATGAAATCAGATTTGTTCGTTCTAAAACATTTTACAAAATAAAATAAGCTATTATATAGTCGTTGCTAACATCAGATATTAAAACTAATGAACAGACTTGTCTAATAAACACATTCCTTAGCTGTAAAGTATTTCATCCCATATATAATGAAAAATTATATCAATTTTTACTTCAATATAAAGTTATTTTGACTAATTTAAAACTATGAAATTTACTTGTGATCGTATTAATGCATTGGAAATTAACAATTCTATTGAACGCCATGTTTAAATTGGAAAAATAAGTTAGGTTTAAAAAAGAAATTTAAATATGGTTTATAAACTAGAAAGTATAAAAAATTTTTGTTTGCAATATAATATATATAATTATTAAATTCATAATACCATGCATTATAATATCAAGATGAAATTATGTTTAATTATATTTATAGTATATAGTTAATAAAGCTGCAATTAAAAATTTAATATACAATGTTTGTTTCTAGTTCAAACAAATAATAACTAAATGTTTATGAATGCATAATTTGTATTATGCATGAATGAACACCGTTTGATATATATTACTTAAATAAAGCACAAGTTATGCCTTCATGGCGCAATAGGTTAGCGCGTTCGGCTGTTAACCGAAAGGTTGCCGGTTCAAGTCCGGCTGAAGGCGAATTTTTAATATGTTACAAAAATAATAGTTTTGTAAATGTGCAATAAATTTATTATTATTTGTTTCTTAAGTAAATCTTTTCGATCGTATTATTTTGATTAATTACATTTTTATAATCTGTATCACCTTTATTTAATAACATAGAAATAATTAATATCACCTTATTTAAACAAATTCTTCAACGAATTATATTACCTTGGCTCTATATTAAAAGCTCTTTTTATATATGGATTAAATGTAAGGTTATTGACCCAGTACAGCAACTATCTCAACTTAAACAATCTTTCCCCTTTAGGTGCTCATACCGTCTATCAAAGCCGTATCTACTTTGAAAACAAGCAGAGTACTTATAGCCTAGTGTTGATATCGGTATAAAGACGTGCAGCTGACTTACCATAAATCTCCCCCACTGCAGGCATCTCAATATAAACAATAGCATAACATCTGCGAATTGTCTTAATTTAATCAGAGTGCGGGGACAGTTTTCGTATTCTTTCGTTTTTTCAGATACGCATCCTTTGCTATAAATAGAGCTTGATATGTTTTTGTGAGTTGTCAATTCGACAATAAATACATTAACCAAGTGCCATACATGTAAAGATTAATGTTTTTTAACTAACCTCCTTAAAGTCAAACTTTGATGAATAATGAAGAAAATTGACATATTGGTCAGCTGAAAAACATACACATTGATAGATAGTTTGTACTTCACTCCCACGTTTGCTCTTGTCCAGCTTTTGACACAAAAAAGCACTAGTGAATTCTCGTTTTAATTAACGCCATTTCGGACCATATAAGAAAATATCCTTGATACTTTAATTTACTATAAATTTTTATCTTAAAAAATGTATTTAATGTATAATCTTTAAGATATATTATTATTTACTAATATAACATCATGACAAAATTAATTTATTGTCTTGCATACCATAATAGCAAATCCATTCGCCAAGTATGTATACTATCTTTTTTATGGCATGATACTTATCGTTCCATTCTATTTTTATATCAATCTAAACAATTAAATTTATTTTATATCAACTTGTTTAGTCTATTATTTTTAATTAATATATCAATCCTTATCTTCGTGTTAAACCAATTTCAATTTTTTAGTAAATTATATATTAGAATAAAACGGGTTATATAATTAAACCTCTTATAGCAAATTTTAATGTCGATAAAAGATAAATACATGTCAAAAATATATTTACGTTTATATCTTAAATATAACTAAATCACGATTTATATCTAAATGATCGATCATGTACTCTATCCATAATATCGGTATTATAAACATTCTATTTTTGAATGAATATTATTATAGTAATAAATTGTTACGATATGAGATTACTATTTTTCATTCAATTTGATCAAATAAACCAAAATTTGTTAAAAAAATTCAAATAGCATCTGCTAGGTTTCATTTTGTATTTTTCCGCTGATTTTGTTATGTAATCATTCAGGCCGAGTATTTAAAAAACGTTTCTTTTCCAGCATATAAGAAATATTATAAATGAGTTAAATCTAATAAGAAAGAAGTGTGTTTTGTTTGCACTATACAATTTTCATGGCTACTCTTATTTAAACAAATTCCTTTGAGCAGCACGAAAGTGTATGATCGCGCTAAAGTGCATGCTGGCACAATATAATAAATAAAAGTTATACAAATAAAAAAGTACTCATTTAAATAAATATGATGATAACCATTTAACAATTTTTATTAAAGATTTTATTTTTCTTTTTATATTGATACAATAGAAACTTCTTACTGAATCTTTTGAAAAATGTTATCATTTCTGCTCGTTTCAAGACTTAAGTACACTTTATCTTTAATAAGAGCATAACATATGTCTCAATCAAGTATTAATAAAGTCTGTGTGAGTAAAATATCCAATTATATATCTTTAAATTATAAACATTATTTTAATTTAATAAACCTTTTATAGGATAATTAACTCATAAAATGATATAAAAACCAATTGTTTAATTAAACATAACACAATTATACTCCACTTAAATCAAACCAATCACACACTTAAGGAGACATTTTTATCAAATTTACTTTCTTTGATATGAAATTTATATATCCCATGAAAATTGTAATTTTTGGTGCAAGTGGTGATCTCGCAAAACGAAAACTATTTCCTTCTATATCACATGTTGAAATTCAAGGTATAAACATAAATGTAATTGGATACTCACGTAAAAATCTGGAAGATACATTTCATAAGAAATTGTGCGAGTTCAATGAATATTCAAATGAATTTTTAAAAAATGTAAAATATATCCAAGGAGAATATAAAAATTTAGATGTATTAAAAGTTGAACTCAAAGATGAAACTTGGCCAATCTATTATTTTTCCGTACCTCCAGAAGCATATTCCGTTTTGTTAACGGAATTACATCATCTCCCACCTGGGAAAATTGCCATAGAAAAGCCTTTTGGTTCTGATTTAGAGTGCTTCAAAGTTATAAAAGCACACATAGAGAACCATAATAAATCTCATTTTTATTTTATTGACCATTACTTACTTAAAGAGACAGCTGTTGCAATTCCAGAAATACTGGCTAAAAATTTTCAATTAGCTTGTTTGCTTGACAACAACGGAATTATGAATGTCGAAATTATATTCAAGGAACAGCTTGGCGGGGAAGGAAGAGTATATTTTGATAAGTATGGTATAATAAAGGATGTGATTCAGAATCACCTTTGCGAGATCTACGCTTTGATAGCGTCAAACATCGAAGATTGGGGTAATGAATTACATATTGGAGCAAAAAGATTAGATGTACTAAGATCTACACTTCCAATAAACACGAAGGAATGTTTATTTGGGCAATATGACACGTATACTAAAGAGCTTGGTAAAGATTCAAATACAGAAACCTTCGCCACGGTAGTGCTTCGTAATAAAAGTAAGAGATGGAAAAATGTGCCTTTTGTTATATCAGCAGGTAAAGGAATGGATAAAAAGGAATGCAGGATAGTTCTTGAAATAAAACGACTTGCATATGGAATAGTCTCCGAAATTCTTTTAAAGACTGAAACCTCAAATAAAAAAAAGAAAAAGCAGACTAAAGTCCCAGAAAAAGAAATAATTTCTATAAAGCTAATTTTTGAAATCAGTCCGTCGCCCAGTGTTTATTTCAGCGTAGAATTCAGTAATTCAGAAAACACTGAATATATTTTATATGAGGAAAGAGAAATAAAAGAAATGGCAAAAAGCAAGTTTGGGCTGTTTACCGATCATGAAATTATATTCAATTCTTTGGTTGGAGATCAAGCATTCCCTGTTGCTGGGGTAGAAGAGGCTGAAGAAGCATGGAATATTTTTAATTCAGTCTTGGAATGTAAAAATCGAGGTTTTTTTATTTATAAGAAAGGAATTGATTTTCCTGATGAAGCAACTAGCTTTATAAAAAAAATTAAAGAAGAAAGTTTTGAAGATAAATAAATTTTTAATATAGAAATATCATTTAATTGAATACCTTTAAATGTGTTATTAAATTTATTTAATAAAGGGTTATATTCTTTGTGATCAATTTTCTTTTTTTACACCTGCTTGCGGTGAGCATCATCTTCACTTGTATCTTTAAGCCTCTCAACCACCTCCTTGATTCTATTTGTTATATCTGATCCATCTTAAATGCCCCTCCTGAACTCCAAGAATATGGACTCAAGTGTCCTTTTATATACGGTAGATTAAATGTATGCTTTAACAATGAGAGTTATATTTAACTTTCTTAAATAGCTTCTGTAATGTTTAGTCGCTATACTGTCCACAATTCAATATGGAGTATTCTTTTTGTTTTTGCTTTATATAACAAGTCCAATTCGTTTGTTAGTAGGTCACACTTTTTTTAGGTTTCAATAATTTAAAGGTTATCTTAGCTTTTTATACCAACTTCAATTAAAAAATTTTCATTCATTACTTTATCATAGATAAATATGTCAAATCAATTATGATTATTTAGGATATCGGTTCTTATACTTGTTTCGCACAAAACTCGGCTTTTTCATTCTTTGCCACTTCCTAAACAGAGTGAAAACGTATTTTTCTCAATTTTTTAAAGCCATATTTATTAAGTAATAAAAGAAGAATACACTTTAATATTTCATTGGGTCTCCTGTATAATCGTGTCTATGCATTTTCTAGCATCCAGTAGCTAAGTGATCTATTATTTTTGTTTACTTAACAGCAATGCTGGTATAGTAATCTTTCTCGCCAGAAAAATTTACTACCCTAGATGTAATAATATATAGCATCAGCACTGGGGTAATTATTTTCTTATGTCATCTAAAATGGTAAATTTTTAAACTAACCAGTTCGTTAGATTGGTATACAGCTTTTCATTGTCTGTTTTTTTTAAGTTGTTGTATAGTAAATTCCGCTACGCTATCGTAGGAGTCTTTAAGAATGTGTTAGTATAGGAATATTTTACTTAGTGGTATTGCTTAATTAAAAATAAATTTGTTTTATTATTTTTTTCGATTTTAAAAATCGCTGCCCTTTTTGATGAGATGCTTTTGTACTTATTCAGCGTTTCTCAGTGTTAAAAAGCATGCCCTCACTTTTTATTTCAACATTATACAACCCTCTTTCCATTTCTGAATAGCAAATATAGCATTTCAAGGCAATCAGGTTTAAGATGTGCCTTATGTTTAACGAGCACTTGAAGAATATTACGATCAAGTGTAGCAAATTCAGCAGTGTCTATATTTCTCAAAGCAATATGGCAATTCACAAAAGAGATATCATGCTCATTTATTGCTAAGAATACTTTTTTGAGTTTAGATTAAATGTGCATAGCTTATCTACATGGATTGTTACTTTTGGGTATCTTTCATTAAGAAGCTTGCTTAATAGATGAATACAAAGCATAAAAAACGGACTAAGGATATTTCCTTGTAAAATGCCTCTCTCTACCTTTTATTAAAGACTGTCTCCGAACCGTCTTTAACCTCAAGATTCCATCTATATATTGTCTTTTCGATTAAAAGAAAGTTATCCATTTTGATAGACTAAATTTAGACATACAAATATTATGTATTCATGCTTAACGAAGTCGAATGCTTTTTTTTTTACATTAATCAATGTGGCCTTGAGTTATTGCTTATATTCCTTATTTATTTTAAAGTTAATCATGGTTTGTTCTTTATCATCTTGTATTTTATTCACTGTCCCAAGTTAATTTTCTGCTAATAGTCTTCTATTCTCAACCTCTAGTTGTAAAAAAGACGTTGCATATTTGGTGGTTAGTAAATATAGGTTTGACATGCGACAATTGGCTTTAAATCGCGGTTTTTTAAGGAATACCTTTGAGGATATGGCAAATCATAGTACAGTAAAACCAATCTGCTTGTGTCCTCCCTTTTAAGTAAATGCATGTAATGATTTGGTAAATATATTTATGTATTGAAAAGTAATTATTTATCAAAAAGATAACATCTATGCCAGTAGCTTTCCTATTAGAAAAGCGCTTGATAATATCTTCAAACTAATTCAGGATTTAAAAGGTAATTATGGCTTTTGAATTAAAGCTATATTCTGGGAATGTTTTAAAAATCTATTATTAGTTTTTGTAAATTTTTTCACATTTTTGAGCAGCATTTTCTTATTTCATCTGCTCTTACCTCGTGCAGCATTAAATTTTCCTCTTTAAGCTTATGGTAAAATTTGCTTCGGTGTAATTCAAAGCACTATTTTTGTCGTCTATGCTCTCTACGCTTAACGTGTACTTCTATCATTTTAGTATATATCCAAGTAAATTTTTTAAAGAAGACTATCGCTTCCGATGAATCTTGAGGTATATAGTATATTAAATTGGGTTTTTTCATAATTTTTTTACAGCAATTGTTTCTCCACTAGAAAGCCGTTTCCTTTTCTTCGCTTTATTTAGTAATTTAATTTTTTTATTTAACAAGTTTATTTTATTTTTTATATTATTCTTGCAGTTAGAAGGCGGCTCAGGATTGGATGAGGTTATTTCTTGGTAGCACCACTGAGTGGCGTGAAACTTTCACATCGCCATACAGGGTTTTAGGTGGGATAGTAATCGAATGTTAGTCCCTAATACGGTTCAAACATTGGAGTATTTTTTTATCGACATTTATTTCTGGTATTTTATAATAAACTCGTAAATATATAATAACTCATTAAATTTGTTGATAAAAATTGTTTTAAGTTTATTTTGAACGCTAAGTATTGTGATATTTTTTAATGGTTGTGGAAAAAATTCATTTTTTTCTATTGACATCATAAAAAAAGATATTAATTGGCTTTCCTGTTTATAAAGATGAGTACGTTTTTTTAAATTCTTCCTCTTATATGGAGTAGGTGAACTTATTACAATAGGATTTTGAAGCTTGCTTCCAACTATTTCTAAACATTCTACCGAATCTTGCTGTATTGCTCATACACGTCTCTCGGCCAGTTACCGAGTGTTCAGTCAACACTAAGAATAATGTTTTTCGGTATCATCATACGAAAGCCAAGCTGTGTGGGCTTGACTAAATTAAGATTATTGGATGCATCCACAAACTCACTACCTTTTGCAATATTCTCTGTTTTTTATATTTTAAGCTTTTAGTCTCTAGAGCGCGGTTTTTTGCAAACACTTCCATTATGTGTTATTAATATAAAAAGAATACAATAGCTCAATCATAAATATTATCATAATTGCTAATAAAAAAAGAATAATTGATAAATTAATATAAATATGATATTATTGCTACACATCTCATCAAATCAAATGTAGTAAGCATATTTTATTTATTGAATACAATAACAATTAATTAATTTTTAGTCATTACATTTTTATGCTTATATATTTAATTTATTATTGTATTTTCCCTCTTTGCTGTGAAAAAACTTGGAGAAGCAAGTGCCACTGGATGCCAACCGCAAATTATTGAAAAGAAAGACAAAAATATCATAACATTAACCCTTAAATAAAAATTAATAGTATTTTACCTCTTTTATTTATCTAATTAGATTGTATCATATTTCTTCATGAAATATTGAATCATATCGCTTTATTTAATCAAGATTTTTCACAATTTAGGATTACTTGTCTATACTCTAAAGGCTCATTTTAGACATGAAATAATCTGTGAGATTCTTGACCCAGTGCAACCATTGTCTCAATTGAGACAATCTTAGGTACTCATAAAGCCGTCTATCACAACCCATACTGTCTATCAGAGCCGTTCGACCTTGCAAGTAAGGCATTGTAACAGTATCTTGGTATTTATTGCATCAAACCAGGGCACTTTTATCATCCTAGATTCGATATCCATATGGAGCCGTGCATCTGACTTACCCAAAGTCACCCTACTGTATACATTCCGATATAATTGAAACGTCTTCGTTTTGCCCTGGTTTAATCTAGACGCGAGTCTTTTATATTAATTTGTTTCTCCGGATGCGCCTCCTTTACTCTAAATAAAGTTTAGATAAATTTCTTGAGTTGTTAATTTAGCAATGGGTGTATTAACCAAATGCCATATATGTGTGAACTTGATAGCTTTTTAATTAACCTCTAAAACTTTCACCTCTGAAGAGGAATAAAAAAAATGGTAAGTTTACCATCTACAAAACACACACATGTATTGACATTTTTAGATTCGAATTTCAAGTTAGCACTTGTCCAGCAGATTTTGACACCTAAACCTACTAGTAAGTTCTTTTCCTAGTTTTACGTCGTTTCGGACGATATATTAAATCTTTATGCTTAATTATTTATATGAAAAGATATCTTCACTTTTAAATTTGTAATTTGCATAAAAATACGAACGGTCAACGACTTCGGATATTTTGATAAAATTAGTACAATTTGTGTTTATAAATGATATGATTTTTGCTGTTTAATAAGTCATCATTGCATAGAATTTTAATTCTTTTTTTTCAATAATACATTATTCGTTTAATCATTCAATTTCATTTAATATTTTTTATAACTTTAAAATTTGCTGTATTCACTATACAATTATTCTATTATATCTTGTCTTTATCTTTTTCTACGAAACGTTTTTTATACTTTTTCCGTGTTTTTTTATAATATTTAATCTCCACTTAATATAGTAATTTCGTGTTACGTTTTTTTCTTAAATATATTCAAGCAAGTTTGTTTAAACACTTAACCTTTAGTGTTTATTTTACCCTAACCTATTATAACATGATTAAGTCATTAAATTATCTTATATCACTGCAGTTAAGCCTATGAGCTTTTAAGATTCTACTGATAATGCCGCTAAACTAGAATAAATTATCAGCATAATAAATAATAGATATACGATAATTTATTTAAAGGTTAATGCTATATATTATTCTTTATCTTCGATGGCCTGCAGCTGGCATCCAGCGACACTTGCTTCTCCGAATCTTTTCACAGCATCTTCTACTCTATCTCTTACGTCTATGCCATCCTCAATGCTTCTTCTGTACTCAAGTGATATGGTTTCGAGCGTTTTCTTCAATACCGTCGATTGAATGTATGCCTCTAAATAATAGACATAATAACATTGTTTTATTTAAATGGGGTTATATTTAATAGTATTACTTTTGATATTATTTTCCTTTGACCCGCGGTAGACATCCAGTTGCGCTAGCTTTCATTAGAGCGTCGACTGTTTTCTCAACAACATCCATCGCTTCCAATCCATCCTCAATACTTCTTTGATGCTCAAGTGAGAGGGTTTCGATTAAGCACAGTTGATTGGATATATGCTTCTATTTGGGGTATAATCCCGAGCTCTTTTAGATAGCTTCTGTGGTATGTAGTCACAATACCCTCCCATGTTAACACATATGGTATTATCTTAGTTTTTGCTTTATATGGTATTCCAAGCTCGTTTGCAAGGAGGTCATATTTTCTTTTTTTCTCAACCTCAACTTGCTGCAGGTTATCCTGGCTCGTAATACCGATCTCAATTAAGATGACCATATATATTCTCTTATCGTAAATAAATATATCAGGTCGATTACGTTTGACTAGGATATCAGTTCTAATCCTAGTATCGACTCTGATCTCAGCCAGATCATTTTCAGCGATCTCTTGGACTGAGTGGCTTCTGAGTTTATTTGAAGCCGTATCTATTCATTAATAAGAGGTGTATGCATCTCAACACCTCATTATGCCTTCGGGTATAATCATGGCCAAATATTCGATCACATCCTGTTGCTAGGTGATCGATAGTTTTTTTACATGGCCACAATGCTGGCATGAAGGAGCGTTTCTCCCCAGAAAACATTTCTGTCATAGATGTAACAATATAGCGTTTCAACACGTGGGTTATTATTCCCATGTGTCATCCAAGTATAAGAGTCTTTTAAATTAATATGCTCATTTAAGCGCACTCTATACAGCTTCTCATGTAGTTTTTTATTATTAATCTTGCCGTATAGTGAGTCACGCTTAGTATTTATAACATTTTTTACAGAAAATAGACATAATAATAAATCATATTTAATATAAATAAAACTCATACGTATATTATTATTAATGAAAAAGGTTATTATAAAAAATATATATTGAATAAAGCTAATAAATAAATGACAACAAAATATTGTTATTTATAAATAAATATACTTAGGTGGCATACGATAAGAATATAAAATATAATCAATATTCTTAGTATAGAACATGAAAAAGGTAGTTGCCAGTAAAATAATAAAAGAAAATATCGATAAAATAAGTAAACTGTATAGCAAAACTAATTAATAACAAACGAATTAAATCATATTTTCTTTTATTTTTAAACTAGTTAAAGATTTAATTTATTAAAAAAAGTTTTAAATTTCAATCTTCTTATAAGTTTCGCTAAAAGATGAACTTAAGTTTGAAGTTTGTTTAGATTTTGCTTAGTGAATCAAAACAAGGAATCTATTAGTAAAATCATTCATGCCTGTAGTAACACATCATATTAGTAAAAAAAGTATATCGATAAAAATTAAATATTTTAAATTAAATAGCTAACTATAAAGAGGTCTATGCTGAAATAACAGATATATATGTGATCAGATAGGAATTATAATAATTATATACTAAATAAATATTTTAAAGCATATAGACTATATAATATAATTAAAACGTTATAAAATGAAAACTGTATAAAGATTGTCTTTAATAATCGATAATAAGCACAGTATCATAATAAATAAAAAAGGAACTTTATTTAATGAATCTATTACTGAATATTTTTTAAATTTAAACAATTTTTTAATTTTCTATTATCCTGTAATTATGATTTTATAATGCAATCTTGTTTTCTAATATGGCTAAACTTCGTAATACAAGCCTACGAAACAAAAATTAAATCAAAATATCCATTATAATAGCCCTCATGGATCCTACAGACGATGCAATAATTGAGAATTTAAAAAATAAAAATTTTGAATTTGTCAAACATTTTATAAGAAAACTCGAAGATAAATTAAATCACGAATCAATAAAATATAATAAGACAAAATTAAGAGAGCGTATATACAGAATCAAGGAATTGTATAGAAAATATGAAATGATACCTTCCGTAGAGTTTACTCTTAAGAAAAATAAAGAAAAAAGCTTCGAAGAAATATTTATGGAATCCAATGATAGTATTGTAATTGCGAATAAATGTGACTGTGAAATAACAATTGGGGATTGTAAAACATGTGTAATTGAAAATTGCCAACATGTTAAAGTCCCTTACTTTTCAGCCAAGCAATCAATATTTATAAGGAATGTAAGTGATTCCCATATTGAATGCTCATCAGAACAGTTAAGATTGAGCGGGTGCAAAAATTTGTATTTAAAAATATTTACAGCAACAGGTGTATTTATAGAAAATTCGAAAGAGATAAAAATAGAAGGGATTTATAATAAAAGAGAAATAAATAACTATAATAAAGTTTATGATCTCTCTGATCCAGGCAGTAACAAAAACTACAAAATAATCAATTGAATTGAAAATTTTTAATCTTTAAATAAATTTATTTCTAGCCTTATTTAAATGAAAGATTCAGTTTATCAAGAATATCTCAATCTCATTCACGAACTCAAAGAAAAAAGAGAAGAGATGGTTGAAAATAAAAATAACATATTCGATGATTTAATTCAACGAAGTACTGAGCTATTGGAGAAGGTGAAAACTACTTCTGAACTTAAATTGGATGCCCGTTTTTCTACAGTTTCCACTAAAATATCTAACGAGTCAATGGAAAAGGTTTTTAGAGAGAGCTTGGTTACATCGAATGATTATTTAGAAATTGTACAAAATCATTTTCAAAATGGTGATATTAGATTTAATTTATTTTTGAAAAAGGCGGCTGAAGCTTTTTATGGAATCGAGTTTGTTGATTTGTTTAATATAAGCGATAACGGGGAAGAGAAAGATCGTGTAAAAAGAAAAAAGATTGGTATTGGATTTGAGGAATTAGAAGTACCCAAAGTGTTGACAGAAGGAGATTTGGAAGATAATTCTTCTATAATAGTTAATAATATTCGAGACATTGTGTATAAATTTGGCTCATTGGAGTACTATCGCTTAGTTATAGATCCTAATTCTTTTTCAAGGACCATTGAAAACATATTTTATCTTGCTTTTGCCATAAGAAATGACATCGTTTTCTTTGAAGTTAAAAATAATATTTTGTATGTATCAAAAGATAAAAGAATCGAACCAGACGGACAAGATTCACATTTTATTTTAAACATAGAACATGAAGACTATAAAAAGATTATACAGAAATTAGAAATCAAGGAAGCTCTAATAAAGCATATAACTCAATAAAATGTTTATTAAATTAATAATAATTATTCCAAACTTTGTAACCTGTTAATGAAATGCATTTCATTCAAGGCATGATTTTCAAAAGTTATTACCATTTTTTCCAAAACTCCGTTTTTATTCCATTCATTTTTAGTTTCTTTTGCACTATCTATGGCTAGAAATATTTGAGCCTGTACGCTATTTACTATTTTCCAATCTAATACATCTTCATCAGTAATAAAAAATTGACTATTGCTTTTAATGTCTTTGCTTATCCCATTTAACTTATTTTTTATTTCGGTATTTTTTGTAGTTTCACATATCTTATCAAGCAATTTGAGTATTGAATTAATACGACCCAGAATTTCATCTGCCTTATCAGCATCTGTATTTAAATTAAGAGTTATCATTCGATTCTCCATTTGAACAAAAAATCCAAATATAAAAGTCCCTATTACTGTACACCCACATAGTACAAGTACCCCGAAATATGTGATTTTCATAAATTATTGATATGCCTAAAAATATATTTACTTGATATAAATTTCTCCTTTTTCTTATCACTCCTTATTAAGATCATAAAATAGATTGGTGCATTTGTCTTGGAAATATGTTTAATTTCTCGAATTTTATTATATAACTCAATAATATATGAAAAATATCATATTTAAATGTTAAATCTAATACTAAAAATTTGAAATGTCATTTTTCAATAGGTGTAAAGAAAGATAGATATAGATTATATTTTGGATAGAAAAAACAAAATTAGTAGAACATATCATGTAGTAAAGTTAAAAATCTGGTCATATCAAACATATTAATTGATTTTATTTAAACCTCTTTCTGCATTAGAATTTGCCATTATAATCTTTTATGGTATTCATATATTAAATAAAAGATATCAATAAAATTTTTTGGCATGTTTTGCAAAAACTTAAAATTGCTTATTAAGCTTATATATAAAAATAGAAAATAAATATTATAAAATATGATCGGTAACTAAATTAATTTCATCAATTATTAGAAAAAGAAGAATAAAACTAAAATAAGTGTAAAAAGGCTTTTGAGTACAAAATAAATTTGTTTCTTCCAAATTTTAAAATTTCTTTTCTTATCACTAGTTCCAAGTGAATATAAGATAATTCAAACATTAGATTATATCATAATAAAATAAAGGACTGTAAATCCAACATAAATGATGTGCATCTCAGAATTCCATCCCATATATTATTGTATATAATTTTTATATTATGTTTATTGAAGTTAAAAATAGATATATGTCCATTTATTTATATAAACAGTTATTGCTTCATTTTTTTCTTTTATACGTGGAAATCATACATTGCCACCACATCAACTTTGCTTTTTTGATTTCACTATTAATCTACAAGCCATATCTAGCCTAAAATCTAATAATATAATTTTTATCGATATCTTTAATACGCTAGTTGCCTTAATGGTTTGATGTGTTGCAAAGCTTTTTAAATGCCTTCTGTGTAATTTGGCCACTATTACATGCATATCATAACAAAATTTATAATTTCAGTTTTGGCAATATGAAATAATTTGAGCATATTAATGAAAAGGTTATATTTTTTCTTTGTATAGACCTGCCAAATATTGTTTTGACTTGTTATACCAATTTTTATCAAAATTATTTTGTTTAAACTTTTATCGTAAATAAGCATATTTTATTGATTTGTTAAAAAGGACATAAGTTCTTAATGTGGTATAGATATGTATTCAGCTCTTTCATTTTTGGTAAATTTTTTAATTGAGTGAAAATGCGATTTTTTTGGTTGTTTTAATCCTTATTTATTTAAAAATAAAAGGTAAAAAACTTAAAAATTCGTAGTACCTACTTGAGTTGCCATACCTAATATTTTTCCATATCCGATAGCTAGGTGATCAACTAATCTTTTAATTTTACTACAATGCTTGTATAATACCGTATTATACAACAATAGAAATTATTATCTTGAAATTTTTAATCTTTTTATTAAAGAGTTAGTGTTGTGTTATTCTTTGTCTCTATGGACTGAGACTGGAATCTAGTGGAGCCTGCTTCTTTAAATCTTTCCATAGCATCTTTTACGCGATCTCTTACGTTTATGTCATCTTCAATGTTTCTTCTGTACTCAAGTGATATGGTTTCGAGCGTTTTCTTCAATACCGTCGATTGGATTCATGCCTCTATCGTAGGGATTATATTTAATTCTTTAAGATATTTTCTGTGGAACTTAGTTACCACACCGTTTCATGTCATAACATAAGGTATTATTTTAGTTTTTGCTTTGTATAGCAAGCCTGATTCATTCGCCAAGAGGTCGTATTCCTCTTCTTCTTCGTTTCAACAATTTGGAGATTAGCTTAGTCCGTTATACCAACTTCAACTAATATAATTTCATTCTCCTTCTTATCGTAAATAAATATATCTGGTCTATTATTTTTTATTAGGATATCAGTCCTTATCCTTGTATCGACCCGAATTTCAGCTCTTTCATTTTCTATGACCTTCTGGACTGAATGGGAATAAACAAGATATATTTATTTATGATAAAATTAATAGTAAAATCAATTAATTTAGACTAAACCATCGAGCTTGAACAATTTCTGAAATATGAAGTTAGAATAAAAATATGATTACCTGGTATGCGAATTTGATTTTTTAGAAATCTAAAGCTAGGATAATTTTATACATTTTGATCTAAAATAGCGTAGTAACGAAAATTAAAGAAATTTAATAAAAGAGTTTTATAATATACAAGATTACAAAGTAGGAGATAGATACAGTCCAATTACCAAAAAGAATATAAAATTAAAACTATAAAATACAAATGATGTATCAATCACGAGCTTTGAAAGATTAGAAAAATGAATATTAATCTGAAAGAATGTTATAAGAAAAAACAGATAATCCGAAATTAATTATTTAATAAATCCGCCAAATATATTTTTATTCTACAATGTTTTTTATTTATATTACAAATATATCTTCATTTCACATTTATTTTTCATCTTCCATTGCAGGTGAGCTATCTTCAGGATTAGATCCATTACCACCAAAATTATGAAGCACTCGAATTCTGAATAAAAAGGTTTTAAGCATGTAAATTTACAATTTTTATTTTATTTATACTTTTCATTTTATAAATTATACCAATGAAAATAAAGCATATACCTGATTATTGATCAGATAGAATATGACATGATAAGAATAACCACTTATATAATCTTTATAAAATAAAATTAGTTTATTGTCAACTATCAGATTTCTCGGTCTTATAACACCATAATTTACAATCTCCGCCATGGGATCCAGTTACAACGATATTACTCCCATACCCTGTAAATACACCTATGCACGATATTACACCTTCATGTGCTTTGATACCCACTACACCATTCCTATCATAGAAATAAATTTGTTGATAAGATCCGATAAGAACATCCTGGTCTGGCATAATATGAGCTGAATGTATCCTCTCTCCTGGTATACTTATGGTACTTATACGTTGTAATTTATTATCATACACTAACACAGTATTTTTAAGACATACCAAAAACTTTTTATCACATCGTCGAACATTTACAGCTGACTCCTTTACTAATTCCCTGATTGTGGTTTTGTTTAGCTGATCATAAATGTATACTCCACTCCTGTCACTGAATATAAATACATCTCCCGCTACGTGGCAGATTGAACGGATTCCTTCGTTGACTTGTTGTACGTCCACACATACACCCGATAAGTTCCACTTACGCATGGCGCCATCCACATCCACTGAATACAAAAATTCATCTCCAAATTCGATAGCTGTCACAGAACTGGAATGTCCTCTTAATACCATCTTCGATTTGATGATATTTTGGGTATCATCTCCTAGTGTTATAAGCACTACCTCATTTGACAGGGTGTTTACACCCACATATGCTTCTCCTTCCCGCTCAAATATTTTGACATCAGTGACAGGTTTTCCATTGGGCTCTAACACACAGATACGCTGGGAATTTCTAAAACCAAAAATATTTATATTTTTATCAAATCCTCCCGTGATTAGAAGATTTAGACCATTGCTTATAGCTAAGGATGTTATTTTTTGTGTATGATATTCTAATACACTCATTTCTGAAAGGATGACATTGTTTATTGGGGCAGTGTTATTAGAGGGAAAAGGGGTTGATATAGGTGTATTGTGAGGATTTATAGGGGGGTTATAAGGTGGGTGTATATTTGGATGAGAATTATATGTACGGTGGATTCCTAGCACACTATCCAGTGAAGGGTCGGGTTCATAAAACCCCTCTGGTCTTTGTGGATATGTCCTCGGCTTTACTGGGGGCCTACGCTGGTCATAATATTGAGGCATATGCACTCTGCCAGGATGTATCCTTTCACCCGTCTTATTATACCCATCATAATATCCTCGAGCTATCGGAGGTCTGCCATAATACTCTTCTGGAGGCCTTAATCGAGGATCAAACCCACCTCTATTTTTCTCTCCCCGAATGAATTTAACAAATTTTTTCTTTTCATTCTCTAGCTTAAGCATGATTCCTTCTATTTTGGACATGTTAAGCTGGTCGAGATTATTTCCCGATCTGACCAATGATATATCATTAAACACTGAAAACCACTCTTCAAGCACTGAACGCTGATCTGGCGGATCTGATATGTTCGCCTCGACAGAAAAAATTTTGGCAGTTCCAAGATACTTCTTTTTATTTAGATATGCATAGATAAGTGAGTTAAGCAGCTTCTCCGACTTAGCATCTATCTCCTTTGTGGTTGATTCAACGAATGCATTCATAACCCTTGGGTTTAAATTATTCTGTTGATTATTTATAAGATTAATCAAATAAAATAAAATAAATGTTTTGATTTTAAAATGGTATATCTCACTGACAGAATGACATGATATCCAATGCAATGGATTCAAATAATCTGATTAAGTAATTAAAACTACATTATAATTTATTTTTTTTACTTTATTATTTATTTTACTTTTATAAATTTTTCCTTATTAAGACATATATGATAAGAAGCAATAAAAATTAATTTATTTATAATGAGAATGTATATAAAAAATAAAATCTTACTTATCTATAAAACGCCTACTTAATTCTATCGGAAAAAAAAGAAAATTAATTCTTTTATAATGAGAATGTATATAAAAAAATAAATTTATAAATTAAGATGAATCATCAAACACAATTCATTAATTATTAAATAATATAGTTTATTTTAATACATATTTTATCTAATCATTTCAAATTAATATTTCATCTTCTTAAAATGTGTAATATATATCAATATTTACCTAATAGATGCTTCTATTCAATTATTTCATTGCCATGTATAAGCGATCTGTTGGCATATTCTACAGACTGATACGCCACACAAACATTGTAATCGCGATGTATGACGCAGTAAGATCAGAGGATTATATAATATTTTGTGTTATGTATAATAATATATCTTAATTGTAAAATTGATTGATTTTGAAGTATTTCGTTTTATCACTTCAAACTTTTAAAAAACGACTCATTTAATATCATATTAGAAAATAAATATACTTTTTTTCAATTGGATGACAATGAATTAATATTGGTAATTATTTAAAATACATATCTTTTCTAATATGATATTGAATGAGTCTTTTTTAATCATGGAATTATAGTTGATGTGATTTTTTATAATATCAAAATCTTGTTAGACATATAATTTTATTATTTATTCATTAATATTAGATGGATACATCTTATAACCAAATCAGAAACATAAGGAGGTCATTAGATGTATACCATTAATATTAATGAATAAATAATAAAATTATATGTCTAACAAGATATTACTTGGTTCAATAAAAACTAAAAACAGCGCTTATGCTCAAACCTGATAAATATGATGAAATGTTAATAACGTAATATTTCAATGAATGAGCAGACAAGAAAACAAAATATATTATATGTTATAACATAAGATATTCAAGGTTTAAAAGTTTATTTCAATACATCAACTATATCTACAATCAAAACATATTTATATTTATGATATTAATCATGGAATGAATATAAAAAAAGTATTAGGTGATTGTAATGTTTGAAGTATGTAAATAATAATATATAAAAAATTTTAGCTTTTCAAAAATTTATTTTATAAAAAAAGAAATTATTAAGCTAACCATTGTATAGAATCCAAATGTGATAAAATGTTATTATAATATCATATCCAGCTAAATCATCTAATATTATTTATAAACATAAGAGAGAGTGATATTACTTATTCATTTTAAATAATTAAAAGAAAATATGTAAAAGAAATATACTATTTATTTGTTGAATTATAAACATAACACAATTACTTATAGAAATTAAAGATGTAAATAAAGTATCAGAATAAATATGAAAATATGATATCTAGCTAATACAATTAAAGCTTTGTATAAATAACAAATATTATATGACACAATATAATTAATAATTAAATTTCATAACGAAGATATGCTCATTATACTTTTAATTACGCATTTAATTTCGGTTCATTTCAGTTGGTAACATTTAATGAATTTTTAATAACTTTTAAAGTAAAGTGATATTCTGACCTTAAAAGTATGACTTTTATTCAAACAAATTGTATTATAAGACTAGGTCATAGGTCATTTAATAGGATATTAAATAATTAATTAGTATTATCCTTAATCTTTGATTAATGTATTAAAATAATATGCTAATTTGATGAGAAAATGTCCACTAATAAATGAAAATAATAAATTATATAAAATAATATATTTTTTAATTAAGATGTGATAATAAAATATATTTAACACTCTCTTGTTTGTTATAGGATCGGTTTTTTAATGTGATATAATAGTACATATGTTTAACCCCCGAATTATAGCCATTCATATTAAATATATGGTTTGTTTCTATACTGATTAAGTCGTGTTAATAGACCTATTAATATAAGATTTTGTCGTTTATGTAACAATAAAAATAATCCCTAATGAACGAACATATAATTTTACGAAACCTCATCAAAAAAATAAAAGAGGTACTTGATGATAAAAAAGATACACATACTATTAACACCGAAGAATTTTTAAGGAAATATGGGCATCTATCTGATGAATAGGTCTCTGTGTTTGTTGATACTTGTTTTACTATGTTTCAGTGGCTTTATTTATCCCATAATGTTAATACACCAAACATTTTCTTGAAGGGTCTCCAATTAAAAATTTGGACCCCTCAACAAACACAGCAAAAGAGATGGATGCACCGAATCTTAACTATGAGACTCCTGCCGAAAAAAGTCACACTGAACGTCCACGCAACGAGTCAGGCATCACGCCTACGCTGCAGAATGTGGTTTCTACAGTCAACCTAAACTGTAAGCTCGATCTCAAAGCAATAGCAATGCGAGCGCGCAATGCTGAGTACAATCCCAAGCGATTCGCTGCAGTGATAATGCGAATTCGGGAACCACATACTACGGCGCTAATATTTGCCTCTGGTAAGATGGTAATAACAGGAGCAAAGAGCGAGCACAGCTCATGGGTGGCAGCACGTAAATATGCGCGGATCCTTTCTAAGCTGGGATTTGCCATCCAATTTGAGGACTTTAAAATACAGAACATAGTCAGCAGCTGTGACACACAGTTTAGTATTCGGCTAGAAGGAATTGCTCTAAAGCATGGGAATTTCTGTTCTTATGAGCCAGAGCTTTTCCCGGGGTTAATATATAGAATGGTCAAACCCAAAATAGTGTTGTTGATATTTGTTTCTGGTAAAATTGTTCTTACTGGTGCGAAAGTTCGAGAGGAGATTTATCAAGCATTTGATAATATTTATCCAGTGTTAGCACAGTATAGAAAGAAATAAATAATTTATTGTTTATATTTCATTATTACTCCTCCTATAATAATTATCTTAATATTATCTTACCCCTATAATAATACTAATAAAGCAGAATATTTTATTTTATAGAAAAAATTGAATAGTCGTATAGAAATAATGAATTGAATAATCTTTATTAATTTTTATTTTAATTGTTATAAAAGAGGATATTTGAACTTTTAATTAAATTAAATATAAATCATTTTATTTTTCAATTGTTCTTCCATCTTAATGAATGAAATAATCTGTTATTGATACTACAAATTAATTATTGATATGTAAATATCCTTTTTCAGATAGTATTCATATTTGTTATTATATTAGCTTCCCTTTAATTCTCATCACAGATTGATTATTAGTCGTTATTTCAAGAACCTCTAATATTCCACTTCCTTCCTGGTCAGCTTCAAATACACCCAAAATACACCCATCTCTGCATTTAACAGCATCCCCTTTGGACAACGAATATACTAGGCATTCGACCATACATTCTAAATAAACTGATGCTTCTTCGTGCTTCATGTAGCAATTAGATGCTATTCCTACTACTTGGAATGCTAATAAGGTACCACCTAGCTTATGTGAGTATAGCATAAGATACGATTGCATCGTCTGATTTATCGATGAAAGTGGATTATCTAATAAGTGTGGAAGAATTTTAGTGACTATTCTTATTTTTTTTAATATAAAATTTGATGAAGGCATTGCTAAAGGGTTAATCATCAAAAAGAAATTAACGTAAAAGTATATCCTATGGGGAGCATGTAACCAGAACACTGTAATTTAATGGTGTTAAATATTTTTCTGATGAAGGGTATCTGACTTTGTCAGGGGAAGCAACCGGTAACTTAAAATAAGTAGTCAATTGGTGTGATAACACATCATGCCCAGTGGAAGTATAATATAAATGATAATACAATAATATGAATATCATAGTTAATTGTAAGAAAGTATATGCTGAAATAATAGATTTAGATATAACTTAAAATGAGTGGTTAATATTTTTAGTTAAAGTAATTTGAATAATAAGAAGAATATATGAACTTAAATATAATAAATAAAAAGTGAGAATAAAAAAAGAGCAAGCAATTGATTTTTAATAGTGTTAATATAAATACACGTGTTTTAAAAATAAAAAAGACAAATTCATGTAAAAATTTATAAGATGAATTGTAATGTAATTTCAAGAAAAAGTATGATATGTAGAGTCTGTTGATATTTATTTCAAAAAAATCAATATTTCATAATAAAAAATAGAAAGTGTTAGAGTAAATAATCATTTATAAATAGTACTAATAAAATTTAATTAGTTGTTATATGACTAAAATATTAATATTTTTAATTGGTAAACAATAAAAGAATTTCCTAAATTTAAAGAAAAAATAGTATATCATTTAAAAAGAGTTAAAAGCAATTATATCATTAAAAACGATGAATATAAATTCGAGAGCAAAGTATAATTTAGTGCATAGATCGATGGACTTTGGGTATACGAAATGTTTGAAGGATCGTGTTTTTTAATCTTTTATAAAATGTAAATCAGAGACATTTGGCACCATGTTGCTAACATATATGGATAAAATATTTGTATTATTTAGCGATGAATAGAAGGATATTATATTTATCTTTCTGAATATACGCTATTACACCAATAACATATCAGGAAATTGAGGTGATATTGATTTTAAGTATTAAAATATATCAATAACATAACTGTTGCATAGTGAAAGTAAACACATGTTATGAATATTTTAATACAACATTTAATACTTAAAATCAAAAATAAGTTTTTATGATTCGCGTATATAAAAAATTTCTGAAAATTAGATATTTTTATTTTATCATTAAAAAAGCTAAACTTATTGTTTTATATAAACAAAATCTTTCACGATTTATGATTTTTACGATATTATAAAGACTATATGTAATACAATTTTTGACATAGTGCAGTAGATGCCTTAATTGAGACTATCTTCTATCTTAGATGCTCATAATATCATCTATCTGATCCGGGTAGATAGTTTAAGCAAGGCTGAAATTTTACTATTAGAATTACACCAGGACATTTTATCATCCTAGTGTTAATATCCATATATAGCCGTGCTGTTGACTTACCTAGAGTCCCCTTACTACTGACATCCCAATATAAGCACTACCGTTTGCGTGTTGCCTTGGTTTAATTTAGGTGCGGTATCTGATTTTATATTTTTTTGCTTCTCCGGATGCGCATCCTTTACTCTAAATAGAACTCAAGATATTTCTATGTCAATCCAGTAATAGGTGTATTAGCTAAATGCCATTCATGTGTGAAACTTATTGCCTTTTTAGCTAATCTCTGAAACTCCCACCTTTGAAAAGGAATAAAAAAATTGGTAAGTTGGTCATCTACAAAATACACATATAAATAGACAGTTTTGAATTCGAATTCCAAGTTTGTACTTGTCCAGCAGCTTCTGACACCCAAAACTACTGGTAATTTCTCGTTCTAATTCAACGTCGTTTCGGACAAGAATGTAAAAAAACAAGGGTTTTATTTTTTAACTCAAATATTTTTCTGATTTAACTTTATTTACTTTAATCATTTATTCTATCCACTCATGAAACACTTTCTCATCGTTAAATGTTTGTAAATCACTGAATTCACATTCTGATATTTTCTTATCTACAGGTGAAACTCGGGACATTCCTTTTGGATCGGTTATTATCATGGTAAATATACAATCATCCAAAAGGCTCTGCAAATTTTCAACCTGCACCTCGGCCTCCATCTTATCTGAAGCTGATGAAAGCGTAAGTGAACTACTGCTGTTCATAAATTCCGTGTAAAGACTTGTTTTAATTTTATGCTTTTCAACGATAGTTTCTCGTTTTATTCCATAAGCATCGCTTATTTCTTCAATCGCGTTGAGAAGCAATCCCCCGACTACGTTAATAATATCACATGAAGATGTAAAATTGTATTTGATTTCTCCTCGAATAAACATCAAATCGGCATATTGATAAAGAGAAACATATCGCTTTAAATCATCCATACAATCAAAATTGCATGTTATACGAATAGGACGTGTCTGAGAAGGTTCGTCAGTATAGAAAGCATTTTCGCGTGTGTGACAATTACAACAATTTGTACTGGTTATTATATGTTTCTGGTCACCTCCCCCAGCTATCTTTACAGATTGGACATCTGCATTTGCTGTGCATGAACCACAAATGCATGTTGATTTTGTTGGTTTGCTATATTTTGCCATGCGGATTATAAAGAACCATCTTTTATAGGCCATTTCTCCTTTAATATTATTGGATGTATTTCGTATTGAATCCAATTTGACGTTAATCACATTATTTGCCAAACTGCAATTTTATTGGTGAATAATATAAATTTCGAACTTTCGGATTAAAATTGGATAATAATCTATTTTAAATATTTTTACTAAAGCGAATACATTTTTTCTGTATGCATCATCAAACCTCTTCGCACAATTATTTTATCAAGAATATTCAAATCCACCCGTTTTTTATTTTTTAGTATATATTGCATCTTAAAAAATTTCTTATAACTTTTAACTTATTTAACACCAATTTTCTGAATATATTTTACGGATCTTATTGAATAGAATTAAGATTGCGTTTTATTGAGAAACATATGCATTTGATATTCATATAAAATAATAATAGAATTAAAATATTTTTCTGTTTAATTGCGTGAATATACGACTATTTTCATTATTTGAATAAACATGTCCTCAAGCAAAGATGTTTATAATCATAACATAGATACTTATATGTATATTTTTACTAATAATGACAATATTATGATCTATCGCATATGAGCATAGTCCCTTGACTCAATAATCTTAAAAAATTTTTAGACTTACATAATAGGTTTGTCAATTAGTAGGGTGATCCAATTGCAAAGATTGGTAGATAAAAAAACTGTTAGTCGGCATGTCATATTGTCGTCGTGACGATGTTTCTATTTAGTTGTCAAGTATGCAAAATGAGACATATTGATCAAAATTTAACATAAAATATTCGATAGCTAATTATTAAAAGAGATTAGATTTAAATGTAATTGAATAAGAAATATAATAGTTGAATATACTCATTCATTTAATAGTCATTAAAATTCGTAATAATACAATGCGAAAAATTATTTTATAAATATAAATAATATACTTAAAAGTTCATGGCAGCTTTAAACCTCATAATAACGTTTTTCTACTAAACAATCTTCATCTATTATACGCCATGCTTTGTGTTTTAACTATCATACGCCTTTTTTCTTACGGAAGATTGAACGTGCTACATAGCAGTACCATATATTACCGTATTACTGATATTTACATCTATATGTTATACCCTTTACTCAATGACATTTAAATATAATCTCTCTATAAATCTTTAAATTAAATATTTTATATTAGATTCTGATCAATTTCGATTTATTTACACAAAATCTTTCACATTTTAAAAATCCATGGCTATACTCAAAAAGGATTTTTTATATATGGAATAATCTGTAAGGTTCTTGACCTAATGCAGCGACTGTCTTAATAAAAACATTCTTTTACCTTTAGGTACTGATAGCGTTGTTATTCGAAGCCCATATGTCTATTGTAGACGGAACGGCCTTGCAAGCAAAGCAGGGTACCTGTAGTCCGGTACTTTTGGCATCAAACCAGGGCACTTAAATCATCCTAGTGTTTATATACATATGGAGTCATGTAGCCAACTTAACTAGTGTTGACTCACTGCAGACATCCCAATATAAGTGATACGTCTGTGTGTTGTCTTGGTTTAATCTAGGCGCGGGTCTGTTTTTATATTTTCGTATTCATTGTTTTTCCAGATGCGCCTCAGGATATTTTCGTGAGTTAACAATTGTGCAATGAGTGCATAAAACAATAAATATTTGAAACTTGACGGCTTATTAACTAACCTATACACCTCTGAGGAGAAATGAAAAAAATAGGTGAGTCGACCATCTAGAAACCACACACATAGATCGACACTTTTAGACTGGAATTTTAAATATGCACTTGTCCAACAGCTTCTGATACCCTAAACTACTTGTAAGTTTTCGTTTTGGTTTAAGTCGTTTCGAACGTTAGAATTTGATCAAGATACTTAATTTCATATACTTGAGATTAAATAGAAATAATATTACGACATATTTAACATGTAAATTAACTGCTTATTTTAGTTTATCATCTTTTGTAATTAAACTCCTCTACTAAGTGCTAAACTTAAGTTCAAATTTACAAGGTAGCATTAAATCCTATTAAGCCACGGTTTTTGCTTGAGGCAAAGTATTTTAGTAATAAAGTTGGTACAAAAAACTATAAAATAAATAAATCTAATTTACTCAATATTTAATTGATTTGTTATAATAAAATCTTTTGGAAGTTAATGGCATTTTATCTATGCTGTAAAAGCTCTTTTTAACTTATAATAACATTTGAAACTATTTATTTGGTGCAGCTACTAAGTTAATCAAGACTCTATTTTTTCGAAGTACTCATACTACTTTTAGTAAAACCACGTACCTATAAATGAAACTGAATAGACTGTGCAAGTAGGATAAGATATTTGTAGTAAAATATTTTTAGCATCAAGACTACACTTTTATCTATCATTATCGCTCGTAGGCTTACATGTGGAACTGTGCAGCTCACTTATCCGGGAATTCAAAAATTACAAATATTATAATTATAAGCGGTATGACAACGTTTTTTTTTAATTCAATCTATAATCGAATTCGTTATTTGAACTCCATATTTTTTGTTTTTCTTAAATATATCTCCTTCGTTTTAAACAAAGTCGATATGTTGTCTTTAGTTCTTGTTGGGTAAGGATAAATTAGCCAAATGCCGATATGTATAAAACCCAATGACTTTTTAACTGACTTATTAAAGTAGAAACTTCAAGAAGAATAAAAAAATACTCTAGTTAACTATTTACAAAATAAAAACACAAATGATAGACGATTATTCACATTGCAAATATATATTTGTACAACACCTTCTGGCATACAAAGCCATTACTACTATTAAATATTCGTAATTCAGTTCTACGAACAAACTAAATTAAAAATATTTATTAATAACGAAATTTTTAAAAATAATAATTATTGTCGAAAATGTTAAAATTATTTTATAATAAAAGATATTTAAACTATATTGTTTTCATTCGCTTAAGATTATAATCAGAATCCCGCTTGCAGTCAGTATAAGAATTATATTGTGTCATTAAATGATCATCAATATTGATTAGTTTTTCATTATACTTATCATTAATATTTATAAAAAATTTAACCAAGTTGAAAATATACTGATTTAAAGTATTTGTATTATTGATACTGTTTAGGAAATTCTCGATTTTACCTTGTAAACGTAAAATCCCTTTTTTAATAACAAATTCTTGATAAATTTCTTTTGTATTAATCAAACAAAATCCATTATGGATTTTTATATAATCATTAATATCACAACAAATTTGTTTTTCGCTAGAAAATACGTTGTCATTATACTTAAATATCCCATCTTCAGTAATATAAAATTCATCTTTTGAATATTCGTTAGAACATCCCGATGTCCTCTTTAGATGCTGTACATCAAATAAGTAATCCGTAGATAAAATTAAAGATAAAAGTTCCAACGACATTATCAATCCAGAAACATATGAATAATTATTGGACGGATATAAGGGATCAGATATATATTTATCTATTTTTTCAAAGCATTTTGATATTATTAAATTAAACGTATATAAAGTATAATGTTGAAGACTGTTTGCATAGCAGTATCTGAGGAATATGCGCGTAATTTCTGTATTTTTTGGTTCCAGAATAAATAATTTATCAATAAAATAAATCAAAAATTCTTTTTCCCTATTAAAATTAAAAAATTCTAAGAAATGACGACGTAGTTTTTTTTCATTGTTGAAAACAGATAACAATGTATATATGTGACTTTCATTGTAATTTGAAAGCACATCTTTTTTATTTTTTTTAAGTAATAAAAGTGATTCAATACAAAATTTTGATAATATATTCGTATTCCCGACTTTTTTGTGCATTAAATAATAAATTAAACGGTCGATATGAATAGTTTTTAATATTAATTCAGAAAATGTTAAATAATCTGAAATTTGATCTAAAAGCATCAAGTTGGGTAAAACCCTGCTTGAATATGATTTATGTTGTAGAAGAGCAATAAAAAATAGAGTTATAGACTTGCTACTTAAATTTAAATCGTAAAAACCAAATCCTTTTGTTAATAATAAATAATATAAAGACCAAGATATATATAAATTCTGCTTCTCGTAATCATCCTTTTGATTACTAAAATCAGCGCATGTCATGCATGTTTTTAATAATAGTTTCTTTAAATACTGTTTTGTTGTTTTTTCCAGTAGTACAATATATTTTGGATCATATTCATAAACATCAAAAATTATATCTGGTTTTTCTAGATAACATATTGCAACCTTATCAATTAATTTCAATAAAAGCGGATTCACTTTATTAATTATAGTCACATTCTTCGAAAACAATAAATAAAATAGATTATCGCCTAAAAATTCCACAACACGTTTGAAGTCAGTCACCGAAATATTTTTTATGTTATTTTCAGTATAATTCAAAACAGATATAATATAAAAAACATCTTCTGCTTTGAACTTGTTTGTCTGATAAGGTAAATATATATTGTTTATATGATTTCTTTTTACATCGAAATATGTTTTTATTATATTATTGAATTTATTTTTTTCTTTAATACAGAATTCATTTATATCTTTATAAGATTCGATATCACAACTGCTATTAATAAAGCATGACCATGATAAAATAAATAGCAATGATTTCATATAATTGTTATCGAACGAACTTATATATCTCTATAAATTGATAAATTACAATTTAATTTATCACAAATTTAAATTAATATGATTACACAATTATTATTCGAATAAAACCTTACCATTGAAAGTGATTCATAAAATTCAAGTAATTATTTATAATAATTGCCACTTTAATCATAATTTTGTATATTTAATTTTTACTAAAATAAATGTTATACATTTTTAAAATTTTAAATTTAATTCTCGACCAATTACATTCAATAGTAGTAATATGAACATTTTCTTATTTACTCATGAAATCAATATTATGATTAATTGACCCGTAATTATCTTAATCTATTTAAGGTAATAACATTAAACCAGAACATGAAGTTACTAGCGATATTAGGTTCAGAAGCTGCTAAATGAGTGTAAATTTGAAATTCAAGTCCAAAACTGTCTATCCATGTGTGTGTTTTGTAGATGGCACTTACCTTTTTTATCATTCCTCCTGAAAGGTGAAAGTTTTAGAGGTTAGTTAAAAAGCCATCAAGTTTCACACATTTACTAGTTTATGCACCCATTACCAAATTGACGACATACGAAAATATCCTGAACTCTATTTGGAGTAAAGGAGGCGCATCTGGAAAAGCAATGAATACGAAAATATATAAACAGACCCGCGCCTAGATTAAACTTAGGTAACACACAGACGTTCCGCTTATATTGGAATGTATGCAGTATGGTGATTCTGGGCATATCAGTTGCATGGCTCCATATGGACACTTACAAGTGACACTAGGATGATAAAAGTGTTCTCGTTTGATGCTAAAAGTACCGGGATACAGATATCTATGTCTTGTTTGCAAGGTCGATCCGGCTCAAATAGACGGTATGGAAAGCGACTAACAGTGTTATAAATACCTAAAAATAGTCTCAATTGAGACGGTCGCTGCATTGGGTCAAGAAGCATACCGATTATTCCATATATAAAAAGATACTTTAGAATATGGCTAAGGAATTTTAAATCGTAAAAGATCTTGTTTAAATAAAGCGATATAAAAATAGAGATTATTATTATTTTGTTTTCATTATATATGCATAATAAGCATCCGTTAATACTATCATTCATAAATTACTCTATAACTTTTTCGATTCTACTGTTTAATTCCTTTCATCCTCAATGCTTCTCCTAATCTCTAGTGAAATGTTCTCTAAGGTTTTCTATATTAGACATATGTCTGGAGAGTTGGTGTAATATCAACATCATTTCTGTGCGAGATTTCGCCACTATTTCATCCCATGTTATAATATAATATAAAGTATAATTTTAGTTTTGGCATTATAAAGTAATTCAAGCTGATTAGCCAAATATCATATTTTTTAGTCTCAACTAGCTGAAGATTTTCATGGCTCGCTATGCCAATTTCGATTAAATTTATTTCATTTAAGCTTTTATCGTAAATAAATATATCCGATCGATTATTTTTGATTATAATATAAGTTTTCTAGTCTAGACATAAATTTCTGTTATTTCATTCTTGACAATTTTTTGAACAAAATGCAGCTTTAGTTTATTTGATCGCAGTATTTATTCAGCAATAAAAATATAAACATCTAATGACCTCGTTATGTCTACGTGGCCAAGCATTTTTCACGTCCTGCAGCTAAGTGATTCACTGACTTTTAAACTTTATCGCAATGCTAACATAATATTACATTTTTATTCTAATACACATTTTTATCTTAGATAAAAAATAATAAAAATGAATACATTATTTTAAATTGTAAGAAAGAATAATAAAACCTGTCATAATGTAAGTTAAAAAGACCAATGCAAATAAACTTTTTTATTAGCTAGTTTACATACTAATTTGTATTTATATATCAATTTTCAATGATATACTATAACATTTGCATATACACTCAATTCTTGTGAATATCCTATCTTTATGATATTGTTCTATCCAACTTATTAATACTATCTGATAACTTTTGATAAAATGTTGTGATAATAAGCAATAATAACTCCTTATACATATGCCATTGGTATTGTTACACCTTTTATATGAGCAGCGAGCATTAAATATACCAAATATTCATCTTAATCTTGCGTATCGCCGATGTGCATAATTACATCGACTTGCACAAGTTATTTATATATATTAAGGCTAAGCTTTTGTAAATCTTGATATTTTAATCAACATATTACGCTTACAACTTCTTTAGTACCATCTTATTATAATTTTTACAAAATTTTATATATGTAATAATTAAACTTTTTAAAACATAGATTATATTTTTATGAAATCTTTTTCTAACCTTATATACCATAGATATTGTTTTATTCAATATAAAACATCGAAATGCACATTCATATTTATATCTTAATTCTTATATAATGGGTATATCATTTTTAATACTCAATGTCAATCTAAAAATTATGAATACATTTTATTGGTATTATTAAACATTTTCTTTCTCAAATTTATATAAAAAACAATATTTCTTGATTATATTATCGCACGTTTTTTGTAGATATATAAATATTGATATTTTTGTTATTATATATTTAGATCTATGATACAAAGAAACTTAGAAGCCACACAGTCCAAGAGATCGCTGAAAATGATCTGGCTGAGATCAGAGTCGATACTAGGATTAGAACTGATATCCTAGTCAAGCATAATCGACCTGATATATTTATTTACGATAAGAGAGAAAATATGGTCATCTTAGTTGAGATCGGTATCACGAGCCAGGATAACCTGCGGCAATTAGAGGTTGAGAAAAAAAGAAAATATGACCTCCTTACAAACGAGCTTGGAATACTATATAAAGCAAAAACTAAGATAATACCATATGTGTTAATATGGGTGGGTGTTGTAACTAAATACCACAGAAGCTATCTAAAAGAGCTCGGGATTACACCCCAAATAGAAGCATATATCCAATCAATTGTGCTTAAAAAGACGCTCGAAACCATCTCTCTGGAGCATCGAAGAAGTATTGAGGATGGATTGGAAGCGATGGATGTTGTTGAGAAAGCAGTCGACGCTCTAATGAAAGCTAGCGGAACTGGATGTCTACCGCAGGTCAAAGGAAAATAATATCAAAAGTAATACTATTAAATATAACTACATTTAAATAAAACAGTAGATCTATGATATTTGAATTATTATATTCTTCTTATTTATATACGCTGGTGTTGTAGTTAAAATACATTATACAATTTCGGATAGGAACAACATCTGCCATAATTCTATATACTTTGCTTTTACACCTCTTTTATTTACACTTGAAATAAATATTGAAACTGTTTTTATATATTAAATATACTTTTCATAAAATGCTTGCTTTGATCATATAATTTCAAAATTTCGATATCACCATTAATAATTTAGTTTGCTGCTTTACCTTCAGTGCTAAATAGATATCCCAAATTTTTAATTTTGATAACCAGCTCGATTGAGCCATTTTGAGTATAAAATTTATTTTTTTTGCCTTATCTTGAATCCAATCAAAACATTGCTTTACACAACATACCATTTAAAAAGCTTTTTCTTATAATATATAGTTCGTGATGAATCGATAGCTATGCTTAGATTTTAACTTAATTAAGATAATACGATTATTTTATAATTTTTTTTTATTTTTTACATCTAAAAGGCAATTTAAATTTTTAATATATCAAATATTTGAATATACTATAAAATAAAATATTTCGGTTTTAATAAATACTTGCTGTATCATCTACTACATTTTATCGTATAAAATGTTTAATTTTTTCTTTTTTATTGGTTTCATCTTGTAATTCTACTAAACATTTTTTTCTTACATTTTGCCTGTAAAATATTTTTACTTATTCCACACAATAAATTTTATAGAAAAAATCTGTTATATTTCTATTAAGAAACATACACTATTTTTCAATAGAGTTTATAATGCTTAAAAACGTTTCCAAGTTACATATTAGGTGTAAAGTAAAAATTAAGAGGTATGGTTCAGTAAGATAATTATATAAGGTGATTTTTAAACATAATAAACCGACTATTTTTTTAGAAAGAAAAAAAAACATTTAATTACAACAAAAAGAACAACTTTAAATTATTAATAAACAGTGTAATAACGATATTTAGTAATTCATGAATACAAGGTTAAATAAAAAATATGACAATGATCATAAAACAATCTTTTTGTTCTTAGTTTTAACAAAAGCTTTTCAAAATTAAAAATAATCATGTTAAAAATAATATATTAAACACAGGATTAAAAATATTTTCGTTGAAAATACTCGTAAATAATAAATAAATACAAAATAATAAAAATTTCTAAAACAATAATGATTTAAAATAATAATATAATACAAAATAAGATGGTAATAAAATTCATCAGATAAACATCAAATCAAGGTTTATTATATGATGTCGTGAAATATAATTGAATACCTTTTTTTATTTTATCAACATATTTATACTAGAATTTCTAAATTTATCAAGTTAAATATATTATAGCACACTATTTATTTAAGTTCTATCCTAATTTAATATCTTGAATTAAAAATATTTACTATTTTGTCTTAAATATTTATAATTTCTATAAATCTAATAAGTGAATTTATAATTTCATTGAATACTTAAATTTGATTTTTGTCTTTATCTTAATATAACCTATCTGAATTACTATTTTACTTATTCTGCTATTATTACTACTACAATTATAATTTGCTATTTTGACTACGTTTTATTATAAGTCATATTCTTTATATAATTTTTGTAAGCAATCATATGTTCCATACAAATATTATTTCATGATTAACCAATTATCCTTTCCTTTCTCACACAATACATTAAAACAAAACTATAAATAGAATTAATTACACCCCTTCATGGAGCTCATCTACGGACCCGATTTCGAAGACATAGCCTTTGCTATTAAATATCTTAACTATAAAATGAACTACTCCTTATCATCCACAGAGATTATGCTTGTGCTTGACTCTGGAACAGCAATTGGTCTTAAAAATGTACTTCACTCGATAATTGATTTATGTCGCTGTGATCCTCATGACTTTGATATAATAAATCCTGAAATTGTGGATAAAATTATAGAAATGCGTGAGGTAGAACCTCACCAATATTTGAAGCAGTTGCTAGCACGTCCTGATGATGACAAAGAGTTTGATGCATCTATGCCTTCAAACATAGATATCCATCACTATGTGAACCAAAAGAATGCCACGTTGGCAGATTTAGTTTTATTTGCCAGAATTTATAAGCTGGTTCGTGAGGGAAAAAAACTTGAGTCTACAGAAAGAGAGTGGTTTGAATGCTTTCAAAGAGAAATGGCAAGAAAAATGGAATTTGAACATATAGCAGATCCTGATTTCGCATTATTGGAGATTCGTGCAGGAAAAATAATTTCTATTGATGATCATCCAAATGCGGATTCCTTATATGTTGAGACAGTGGATATAGGAACAAAGATACAAGTAGTAAGTGGGCTTAGAGGAAAGGTTAATAAAGAAGATCTTTTAGACAAGATATTCCTATTTATTGTGAATATGAAACCAAGCAAGCTACGCGGAATAGTTTCTGAGGGTATGATTTTATGTGTGAAGGATGATCAAGGCAATGTTGAGCCCATCGGTGTACCAATGAATGCAATGCCAGGATATAAATTAGTTTTATTGGATGAAAAAATACAAATTACGAGTTGCTATGACAAACCAAAAATAAGTGCCACTAATGAGCGTTTTAAGTGCGCTATGAATGCTTTTATGGTTGAAAACAACAAATTATTATTTAATGGAAGACCTTTGGGATTTGGCTTGGAACCTGTTGTGACTAAAACTGAAAAGGGAAATGTTAGTTAAATGCATTATAATAAAGAATGCCTTTAAATAATAAGAAAATTTTTGTTGTTTTTTTTAAAAAAATTCTACATTTTAAATGTTTTACAAAAATTCATTTCATATTCTCACACGCTTTATTTTATAGTAAAAACATTTTTAAAAATGTAAGTTTGATTGAAATAAAATATGTTTTTTAAACACTTAAATCTTAATATTTTATTTAGTATCAAATTAATATTTTTTAAATAAATTAAAATTATTATATCATTTTTCTAATTTCACCATTCATAATATATTTATTATTCTCTATATCTTCTTTTATAAATAAACAAATTTAATCTCATTGTTCGTAGTCTAAACACCTATTTAAATTATAGATCATATATGACTAATTCATCTATCTTTATGTAGTTCTGTGTAATAATAGAGCAATTTAAAAGATAATACAAAATATATCATATTTTTAATTAATCAAAGCTTATGACTTTATGAATGTAAATTACAGTGGTGAGATGTTTGATTAATATTTTTATATAATGGTATGATAAGGCATTATAAAGAATGATACTAAATAAGTAAACAAGTGGTTCAAATTTAGTATATATCTGAATTTTAACCTATAAATATAAATAAATCAAATATATTAGTTAACCAAACCTAATATATTTATTTACGATAAGAGAGAAAATATGGTCATCTTAGTTGAGATCGGTATCACGAGCCAGGATAATCTGTAGCAAGTTGAGGTTGAAACAAAAAAGAAAATATGACCTCCTTGCAAACGAGCTTAGAATACTATATAAAGCAAAAACTAAGATAATACCATATGTGTTAACATGGGAGGGTGTTGTGACTAAATACCACAGAAGCTATCTAAAAGAGGTCGGGATTACACCCCAAATAGAAGCATATATTCAATCAACTGTGCCTAAAAAGACGCTCGAAACCATCTCTCTGGAGCATCGAAGAAGTATTGAGGATGGATTGGAAGCGATGGATGTTGTTGAGAAAGCAGTCGACGCTCTAATGAAAGCTAGCGGAACCGGATGTCTACCGCAGGTCAAAGGAAAATAATATTAAAAGTAATACTATTAAATATAACCCCCATTTAAATAAAACTCAAATTAGTTAGCCAATAATAATTATTATATAAAATATAAGTAACAAGTTATACAACTTATCAAATTAATAATAACAAGTGTAATGTATTATTTTTTAGAAGCCTTGTAATTTATTTTGTTTTCTTAAATAATTCTATATATAGAAAAGTATGTTTGAGACTTTTTTAAGATAAGTTACAAAAAATAATAAAAATTATCATTTATAGTATAAAAATTAATATTTATTGAAGTGCACAAGCATAATATTATTGAGTCCCAAAAGTTAATTTTATTAACATTTCAAATTTATACAAACAAGATCTTTCACTATTTAAATTTCTTGGCTATACTCTAATAACTTTTTTTATAATTGAAATATTCTATGAGTTCTTAACCCACTGCAACGACTGTCTCAATTAAAACATTCTTTTTCCTTGGGTACTAATACCGATGTTGGGCCCATACTTTCTATTGGAGCCAAATTGATCTTCCAAACAAAAAATGGGTACCTATAGCCCGGGGCATCAAACAAGGGCGCTTTTATCATCTAAGTGTCACTCATAAGCATCCATAAGTAAATGTGCAGCACATGCACGATGTCACTTACTGCAGACGTCCCAATTTAAATTAAATTTCTGTGCGTTTCTTCGGCTTACCTAAACGCGTGGCCTGTTTTTATGTTTTCGTATTCTTTTGTTTTTTCAATGCGCTTCCTTTGCTCTAGATGAAACTCAGTTTACTTACTTGAGTTGTCAGCTTGGCAATGCGTAAAACTTAATGGCTTATTAACTAACCTATACACCTCTGAGGAGAAATGAAACAAATAGGTAAGCCGACCCACACACACTCTTGGATTGGCAAATTGAGACTCAAACCATAGATTTCCACTCGTCAGCAGTTTCTGGCACCCAAAACTACTAGTAAATTCTTGTCCTAATTTAACGCCGTTTCGGATAATTTATTTTATAAAGTTTCATATTACAATAAAGAATTTGAATAATAGTAAAATTATTTTAATTCATTTATAAATAATATCAATCATGCTCGAAACCATATCACTTGAGTACAGAAGAAGCATTGGGGTGACATAGACGTAAGAGATCAAGTAGAAGAATACGATTTGGAGAAGCAAGTGCCACTGGATGCCAACCGCAAGCTATCGAAAAGAAAGACAAAGAATAACATAACATTAACCTTTAAATAAAAAATAATAATAATCATAATACCATCTGTGAAAGAAACTGAGTTTTTCTTCAAGGCCATTGGGCTGGAAATTAACCGAGAGAAGTCGGCCACGAATGACTCTCAGTGCGAAAACATTACTACTCTCCTTGATGGTGGTATTGAAGTATATACTTACCTAAGTATAATAGAGGATCATAGTAGCAATATTATGCGAGAATCATTCGATAAGGTAAGATGTGAGCTACTGGCAAGAGTGAATAGGCTGTGTAATTCTAATCTCAATTCAAAAAATATATTTAAAGCAATAAACCTGCATGCCATTTCTCTTGTAAATTACCACATTCGACTACAACACCTCGAACTTGCTGAGTTCTTGTAGCTTGATCATGAAATACGACAAGCTTTCATTAAACATAAGGTACACTTAAAGCCTGGGTGTAAAGAGAGGTTATATCGTTCCCGAACAGAAATGGGAAGAGGTCTCCATTCTGTGGAGATGAAAAGTGAGTATATGCTTCTTCAATTACTAGATACGCTAAAATATAAAAATATTATATCAAGACGAGCAGCGATCTTGAAAGTTGAAGGGTATAATAAGACACACCTTTCTAATATACCAATATTTAAGTATGAAATACACTCTGACAAACGATTCTGTTAAGAGTCTTTTTAATGCTTAGTGTGAGCTCTTTTATGACGAAATCAATAAGAAAAAAATTTTATGAAAAGTTATATAGGGCCCGCTCAAATGAGCTTGTTAGTTTAAAAACTATTCTACTTGGATGAAATATGGTAATATTGGTTCTCGTGCTGAAGGAATTTATTGCTATATCCAAGATAGAAACGTTTTTTGGAGAGACGATGCTTTACAATGCCAGCATTGTGGTAAAGCCAAAAAGTCAATCGACCATCTGGCAACAGGTTGTGATCGAATGATGGGACATGACTATACGCGAAGGCATAATGAGGTAATTAGGTGTATTCACCTTCTATTTGCGAATAAGTACGGCTTTAAAAAAAAGTACGATATCGCTCAGTCCAGGAGGTCATGGAAAATGAAAGAGCAGAAATTCGGGTCGATACAAGGATAAAGACTGATATCCTAATAAAAAATAATAGACCAGATAGATTTATTTACGATAAGAAGAAGAATGAAATTATATTAGTTGAAGTTAGTATAACGAGCCAAGATAATCTCCAAATTGTTGAAACGGAGAAGAAGAGGAAATACGACCTTTTGGCGAACGAATTAGGCTTGCTATACAAAGCATAAACTAAAATAATACCTTATGTTATGACATGGGATGGTGTGGTAACCAAGTATCACAGGAATTATCCAAAAGAATTAAATATAACTCCTACGATAGAGGCATACATCCAATCGATGGTACTGAGGAAGCATTGAGGATGACATGGGCGTAAGAGATCAAGTAGAAGATGCTGTGAAAAGATTAGGAGAAGCAAGTGCCACTGGATGCCAACCGCAGGCCATCGAAAAGAAAGACAAAGTATACTAACACAACACTAACCCTTTAAATAAATGAAATGCCATAATACTATTTAATATAAATATGGCATTATTTATTTGAAATAAAAATACTAAAGTATGTTTGGTAGGCTAACACAAATCGAGCAAATATAATAAATAGAAGTAGGTTCGAATAAATCATATTATTTTAAATCGTTATCAATTTATATTGTGATGATATTGCTACTTACTTCAATTTATTGTATTGATCTTTTCTTGAATGTATTTTGTTCGTTTTACTTTTATATGTTTTCTCTGATATTAATAATAAAAGCATGTTTATGTTTTAATTTTGTATGTGATTCAATTCTGTGATTGATATTGAATTATGTAGCAATTTTTCAAACAGTTACACATGACATACCATTCGTTTGTAAGAAATGGTCTTCTACTATAGTCATCTTTTTTCTCTGTCATATATAAAATCTTAATGTGCTTTATTTTTAAACATTTTATGTCTAATTATATTATAATCCGATGTATTTTTTATTATAAACTTATTTTTACCTTCATCAGTAGTATACATAATATGTTTTTTCGTGGTTTTGTGTTTACTTATAATAAAAAATCTTGTATATTTAACTTGTTACTTCACATCTTATTATCCCAATTTGAAAATGTATTATTTATTTTCATATAAAAAACCAAATAATTTCCTAATCAGGAAGTTTCCTTTTTTATATTTATAAATCTAATGTTTATTATGTTTTATATCATGTATATATTAAATAGTATTTGCACAAACGTGAATGTAAATATTAATCTAAATGATTTTGAGTTTCATTTAAGATTTTTTAAATGAAATGGCATGCAATGTCTTATTAGTTTTAAATTTCGTACATTTGAAATTTTATTTAAAAATTTTCTCTTTTAGGATATATTAATCTTTTTTACTAAGCTGATCTTTCAGTTCTTCGATTTCTTCTTTTACTTTATATATTTCGCGTTTCAAGTCAATTTTCATGTTATAGACAAATTCTCTTAATTCCTGATTACTTTTGATAAGATTATTAATAAGAGTCTCATCAATTCCTTTCTCATTCTCCAGTTTAAAATCATCTACTTTTTCGAATAATTTTACTTCTTCTATTCCGTCTGGAAACAAATTATCAGAGATACTTCCACTTCTTATATTATAAATAAGCCGTTTGCGAGGCATATTGTCTCCGGTCCTTATTAATATCCTTCTTTTATCAATAAATAATGCATCCTCGATGCTAGGAATCTCTTGCTTTCGAAGAATGGATCTTTCTATCGTATGGATAATAAATACAGTATCATCGCTAAATATAGCCAGCAAAGGAGCCGTTGGACATGCTATCATTTTGACAATTTTATCAGAAACTGCTTTGAAACCACAAATCCACTTTAAATTTTCTAAATCATACAATTGCAGATTAAATGATTGATCCAAAGCAACCATTTGATCACAGCTTATGACAATGTCTTTTATTTTACCAGCAAATTCGATTTTTACGACAGGTGATCCTTCACATCTTCTATCCAATTTAATCATTTCATTTTCATTCCATAAATACACGCTGTGCTCTGTTGTCTCAATTTTATCATATGAATTTTCTATCGTAATTAAAAGCTTAGAGGAATCACCAAAAGTATATGAGTAAAGTTCATTAGAGAATGTATAATAAATAATAGGCGTAGTTTGGGTATAAGATATTGTATATAAATCCATTTCAAGATTTATCTCAGTGCCTTCCCAATTTATCAGATAAGTTAAATCTTCTTTTTTTAAGAGTATTAATTTATTGTTAGGAGCTATGTAATAGTCGTCGCACGACTGAATGGGCAAGGTATTGTAATGCGATATTTCATATTTTTTTATTTTATAAAGAACTAATGAATTATTTACTTTTTCAGTTAGGATAGCCATGGGGTTTAAACCGATTTTCTATTTAATATAATTAAAAATGATTTATGTCAATCATAAAAATGATTGAATTAAAACTATGAATGGTGTTGTAAACTGAAAAAACAAGTAAGCCAATATATGTGATTATTAATAAATTGACACATCAGTTTATTTATATATAATGTTCTTTGCTAAACCGTCTTTTTTATTATAATTTAATTTTGCAACTTCTATTTAATTAATGAAACTTTAATTAAAAGAGAACTGCTGCTAGTTAATAGCCACTGTCATGATAAGTATGGAATGTTCAGTTTAATTTATGTTATAAATATTTTGAAATTAGAAAAATTTATGAAAGAGTGAATGATTCCATAACGAATGTTTATACATTTTATAAATTGTTTTTTTATTAAAACTAATTATATCTCACAACATTAAATAAATAATATAGATTTAATGATTTTTAAAATCGTAAAATATCAAATTCAGGTTTGATGATGAAATATATCTTTTATCTTATAAGCTTGGTTTGTTTGTCTTAAAATTATTATTTTGTTTTCATTTTATATACATAATAAGCATCCGTTAATACTATCATTCATAAATTACTCTATCACTTTTTTCGATTCTACTGTTTAATTCCTTTCATCCTCAATGCTTCTCCTAATCTCTAGTGAAATGTTCTCTAAAGTTTTCTAAATTAGACATATGCCTGGAGAGTTAGTGTAATGTCAACCTCATTTCTGTGCGAGATTTCGCCACTATTTTATCTCATGTTATAATATAATATAAAGTATAATTTTAATTTTGGCATTATAAAGTAATTCGAGCTGATTAGCCAAATATCATATTTTTTAGTCTCAACTAGCTGAAGATTTTCATGGCTCGCTATGCCAATTTTGACTAAATTTATTTCATTTAAGCTTTTATCGTAAATAAATATATCCGATCGATTATTTTTGATTATAATATAAGTTCTATTTTAGTCTCGACATGAATTTCTGTTATTTCATTCTTGACAATTTTTTGAACAAAATGCAGCTTTAGTTTATTTGATCGCAGTATTTATTCAGCAATAAAAATATAAACATCTAATGACCTCGTTATGTCTACGTGGCCAAGCATTTTTCACGCCCTGCAGCTAAGTGATTCACTGACTTTTAAACTTTATCGCAATGCTAACATAATATTACATTTTTATTCTAATACACATTTTTATCTTAGATAAAAAATAAATTGATTTTGCACGGGAATAATTAGTTCCGTGTTTTATTGGATAAAAGCATTTTTCAATCTTACAATCTAATTTGTTTGTGCTCTATACAACTTTTCATGTAATTTCTTTTTGTTTATTATTATATATAACAGTAACCAATGTGCATATTTAAAAATTTTCAATGATATATCATTCATTAGTAAATCAATTGCTTTATTTAAACGGCATCTTTTAAGATATATAATTCCTTAATTATACTTTAAAAGCTCTTTTTATATATGGAATAAAATACTTGACCTAGTGCAGCAACTGTCTCAATTAAGACACAATTTTTTACCCTTAGATACCGATACCGCTGTTATTCGAAGTACATACCGTCTATTGGAGACAGAACGCCATTGCAAGCAAAACAGGATACTGTAGTCCGATACTTTTGGCATCAAACAAGGGCACTTTTATCATTCTAGTGTTATATACATATGAAGCCGTGCACTGACTTATCCAGTGTCACCCTACTGCAGACATTCTAATATAAGTTAAACGTCTGTGTGTTGCCTTGGTTTAATCTAGGCGCGGGTCTGTTTTTATATTTCTATATTCATTGTTTTTCCAGATGCACCTCCTTTGCTCTAGATAAAGATATTTTTGTGAGTTGTTAAATTGGTAATGGGTGCATTAACCAAATACCATATATGTGTGAAACTTGATGGCTTTTAAACAAACCTCTAAAACTTCCACCTCTGAAAAGAAATCAAGAAAATTGGTAAGTTGGCCATTTACAAAATACACACACATGGTTAGACAGTTTTGGACTTAAATTTCATGTTTACACTTGTCCAGCAGCTTCTGACACCCAAAACTACGAGTAAGTTTTCGTTCTGGTTTAACGTCATTTCAAACGTATTCATTTATTAAATATTTAATTTTGATTAGTTTTAAATCACAGAGCGGTGTGTTTTGCTAGTTCTTTCATTTTTTGAAATCGCCGGCATTCTTGATGAAACATTTTTGTATTTTTATAACGTTTCCTAAAGTTAATATAGCATGCACTCACTCTTAAATTCAATTCTTTATAGACTTCTTCTCATTTCCGTGCATAAGAAATAAAACCTTTGCAGGTAACCAGATTTAAATCAACCTTATGTTTATTGATAACCTGACTATGTCGTAGTAAAGCGTCATGAAATAAGCCGTGGCAAGTGTTGCAACTAGTATGGTGATCATAAACATAATTAAAAAGATATTTTATAATTTTTTGAGCATACGCTATAGAATATTTTATATATAGAATGATAGGTGAGGCTCTTGATCCAGTGCAGCGAATGGTCCTATTAATAAAATTTTTTTTTTCTAAATACTTATATTATGATCTATTAAAGCCAAAATAAAAATAAGCAGGGCAGGGTAACTGTAACCTAGTACATTGGTCATCAGACCGATGTACCTTGATCATCATGTGCCAATAGTAAGCATACACATATAGCCGTGAAGTTAGCTTATCGGATTAACCCTACTGAATACATTCCAATTACAAGCGCAACATCTGAGTTAACTTCGTTTGATCTATGTGTGGTGTCTGGTTGTTAAATTTATTTATTTTATTTAAAATAAACCAATTATCGTTATTGTTTCTATTGATATTCAATCAAACTACATTTAACATATATAAAGCATATAAAATAATTTCGCAAGCTTAGTTTTTTCATTAATTATTACGTTTGGATTTTAGCTTATTCTACTATTGACAAATACTTATATACTCGTAATTACAATATCTCTCTATGCTGAACTTTATTTCCTACATATCTTAAAAATTTATATAGCAATTTTATTTATTTGTCACCTGAGCTTTTGCTTTGATCGGACTATATACTTTTTGTGCATAGGTCTTAAAAAATTCACTATATTTCATAAATATAATCTTACTGTATGTTGCTATGGTTGACAATATATTATCAAAGCTAGGTTTATTTTATTAATAAATTTCATATTCAGTTTCATCCGAGTTTATTATTTAAATTTAGACCTGTATAGTCAGTTATGAGGAACAATAATATTGTGTTTTATTTGATATACTTAATATAATTAATTTCTATGATGCGATGTGTTACCATCCTATATCTTATAACGCCAATTAAATACTTATTTCAAATTACTAGCATTCTAAACAGAGTACTAACTATTCTCAAACCTAGAACCCCTCGGCAATGAAATATTTAATACCACTTAGCTACAAGGCTCTAAGTCCATTATCTAGATGTAATTTTTCTTGTAGAATTTTAAATCTTCAATCCACGTATTAATTAATCTTCGGTTTTTAAATTTAAAAAACATTCCAATTAAAATAAATATTATACAGAAAAGACACAATATAACGATATAATATATAATTACGTAATATGATATAATTGAAACGATAAACCGACGTAAATTTTATTTCAAATTCGAACACCAGAATTAATCACTTACGTTAATCTTATAGCCAGGAATAATACGTCAGGTTCATTAGTATTATAACAACAAAAAGAACAAATGTGTATATAAAATAAATTTTTGAAAGATAAGAGTAAAGGTTTAATCCAACATAACATATTTCAGTTACTTTTTAATTAAAATATAAAATTTCCATCATCGAAGAGTAGAAACCAGCTATTTGAGCAAAATATATAATCGGGATTGGACCAAACCATGGAAGAAGATAAAAAACTAGCATTGCGAATCATAAACAACCCAGAATGTTATAAAACATGTATGGCAGAATCCTTTAAACACAAGAGAATATCATATATACCATATCTACTTCCTAAGCCAAAGAAACCCATACCTTCATGTCCGCCATATCAAACTTTTACTACATCCGAATTATTAAAACAAGCAGAAGAAATCATTGAAAATATATCAGAAAAAGAAGAGGATCTTAAATGTATACACAATATTTTATCAGAACGTAAAGATTTATTTGAGTCAGTACTTGACTTTGTAGAAAAAAAAGATATATTCCTTGATGATCTCTTTTATTGGCATCCAAATTATGAAATTTGTGATATTTTTTCCTTTATGCTTTCTTTTTTTCAGACCGAGCCAACACCAGAAATTCTTGAGCGGTATAAAATCCATCATGGAAGAGCCATGATACTAGGAAAAAGACAACAGAAAAAGATAATCCAGCTTCTCAAAGAGAGATATTCATCTTCAATATTCACTGACATCGAAGTCATGGAGAAGGACATCGAAATATTTCCTGAGTCTGTAAATAATAAACTTAGTAACAAAGGAACAGAATATTTAATAAAAACCTGCCAAGAAAGGGGAATTGATATAAGCACCCATCTTGAAGTCTATAGTAAAGTGATATCACAAAGCTATTGGTCAGATGAAGAAGAGAAGCTTGTTTCATATTACCATAAAAACATGGTTTTTGATTTATTATCTCATTTATCCTTCATTGAAGTAAGAATTATTGATAAAAAAGAAATTACTGTTTTACTGCCATTAAATGTGTTCCATGATCTATTAGATGGAAACAAAAGAAGTAGAAGATATTTAGAAGACAAAGGATTTATGTATGAAAACGGAGAATATAAAATAATATGATATTCATAAGATAAATATTTTATGCTTGATGCTATCTTTAGTTTACAAGATTATTTATTTAGATTTTCACACATTGACAAAATAATATACGTGCCAATTATTCCAATTCCTATCGAAAGAACAACATTTGGGATGTATTTTAAAATTGCATTCACCCATTGGAAACTAATAAAACTGATATACATTAAATTCGAGTAAATACGTATGATTAACATATTAGTAGGAATCTGTGTCTTATACCATGATTTACTATTAAGACATCTTTTTAATTCATCAATATTTGTTTGAGGCAAGCTATAATGTTTTCCTTCGTGTTGAACTACAAAGCAAGGAAAACGTAATACTAAGAAGCGTGATGCTAGTTTGGGATCTGTGAAATAATTTATGGTTTTAATGGGCATTTCTGTTATTAATCCCAACTGGCTCATAAAATATGTGCATGATTGGCATTTCATTGTTGGACTTTCATAATAAATGTATATTAAGAAAGTGGATGGATCAGAGAGATCTTGTGATGTGAATATGTTATTATTAAATACAAAAGGAATAAAAAATAATATTTTCATTGGGGATAATAAAACAAATTTGGATAAATCATTTTCTGAGACAGATGAATCAAATTCTTATATTTGAATTTATAAGCTTAGTTAAGATAATAGTAGAAAAGAATGATAATTTGTTAAAATTATTTATTAATTTAAAAATATGTTCTGATGGATATAAGCAGTGGCAAATACGACATGTAAAGTTTGGAGTGTCCATTTATATTCACGGATGTTTTGTAAAAACATCAATCCATCTGCAAAATCCTTTTCTATCAGTTCACTCCGAAAGTAGCTTATGAGGGCTGTCCCGAAATAAAGTGCAAAATCTAAGTAATTTTCGTGCTTGGAGCAAAGCATCGTATCAATAATCACTAATACGTTCTCCATCTCAAACTCCCGGATAAAATAGCAGTTGAACCATCTAAAGGCAAATTGGTGTATTTCTATGTTTATATTTCTTAGGTGCTCCATTAAAGCTGGATCTATTGTCTCCATGGTTTGCTTAAAGCGTGATAAAATACCTGACTGGAGTGATATAATGCTTTCCTGGAGTGGCTCTACAAAGCGAGAGAAGGCGTGGTATGCACTGCTCTCTACTATAAAAAGATTAGTGTCTTTTTCTGCACTAAATACTGTGATAAAGGGGACCAATAGGTCTGCCATCCCTTGTATATAGCTTACAGCCGATCTACGTAGTGCTATTACACTAAGAATATTAGTATACATATATGATATATCTACAGGGGTATTCCTATTTATAAAAAATGTCTTGTGGCAGGATTCGATCCTTTCTACATCAATTTTAATCTGATGAAATATTCGTGGAGGAATATTAAGTTTATTATTTACAATCGAATGATCACTCATATTATCAAATGATATTCCCTTTAATAAAAAATCTTCTGGTATGTTATATTTCAAAACAGTAATAAAATAATTTTTTAATCTGTTAATAAGACTCCTATTGACATCATTGAGTCCTAAAAGTATCCTCCAGGCCTTGGGGCGGTGCTTCATGGGTATCCCACCCCATCCAATACGTTTAAGCTTGGCGCGGTCGATGGGTTTATCTGCAAAAAATATGTCCAGTGATACTTCTTTTTTCTCAAAATAAGCTATCCGATCTGAATCAAACATGGGTGGATGGTATTATATTCCTTTAGAAATGTATATTAAACCCAATCATCTTTAATAATTAAATTAATGTCTGTTTAGACGCTGTAATCTGATGTTAAAAATCTCATAAAATATAATCTAGAGGAGATACTATGGCGTGATTCGAAACAAAGACATTGTAATAAAATGATGTAATTTACTAACAGTATTCAGTATGATGCTTTATGTAAGTAAATTTATTGATCTTTTTTATAATTAATCTAATTTTACCGAATAGAGATATAACTACTATGTAAGGTTTATTGTAAATATCTTAAATATTTATGGTTTTTATTTTAATATTGGTACGATGTGAGATAATTCGTCACTTTCTATTTTATTCCGCATCAGGTTGATGATCGGAATAGTTAGGCCATGGATAAACACACTGGCTAGCACTATTGGTGTTACAAAATCTATGGTTAGTGTGCCTAGTAACTGATCCATCTGTAGTGAATAAAATAGTGCTCCTACTCCAATTGGTCCAAACCATCCGATAAATGCTGCTTCACGGAGCGAGTGTACATCGGGGATAAGAGGGTAACACAATAGGCATGGCAGCATACGTCGTAGGGTAAGGATCAGAAGGGCAGCTAATAATATTTTCCAACTGAGTTTTGAAAAATCGATTCGGGATCCGAAAAATACGAAGAAGGAGGATGTAAAAATACTGTCGGTGATTTCTTGGAGACGTGATTCACGGGTTTCAAGTACAAACCATTCGTCCCAGGAGAAAACTGTGCCTGTGAAGAAGATGCAGATTAGTTCGCTGGCCTCCAAAACAGCCATTAAACCAAGAATAAAAAAAGTGAGTGCTAGTCCGTACACTAGAAAAGATTCTATTCCAACCATCCCTCGAGCATAGCAATACTGTAAAGAAATACGTGACAAGTATCCAATAAGAGCACCAAGTAGTGCTGGAAAAAGACATTTATAAAGAAGTGTTGAAGTAACAAATGTATAAATTCCTGTGTACAAACTATCTGAATATAAAACATCAATGGGGAAATAAAGGAGAGCGAGTCCAATTCCGTCGTTGATTCCACTCTCTGCCGATAAAAGTAGACGCAGTCTTTCCGGGACATTTTCATCGGCAAATTTGCTTTTTAGAATAGAACTCGATAATATTGGGTCAGTAGGTGTAAGACACGCTGCTATGCCCAATGAAACCGCGACATTATAATGAGAAAACATATAAACAATACAAAATGAAATGAAATATTTCAAAAGAGAAACCAAAAATATAAGAATTAACAGTGAGAAGCAATGCCCATATATGTAACCATGGGGAAGAGACATGGCTACTGTCATCACTTGAATACAAAGGACCACCCGGCTAAATTGGTACATTATAATTTTTGAATCAGTATATCCCGTATTAATGATTTTTAGGCCGTATTTTCCAACGAGAATCCCAAAAGTAATTGAAATTATAGTTTCAGGAAGATATAATTTCTCTTTTGTTAAGTTACTGACCAACCCAAAGGCCAAAATAAAGAGGAATACAGTGCATACGATAAGATAAAATTCAGAATCCATAAAAACCATTTATTCAAATAATATATACACATCTTCTTACGTTTCAATGGTATATGTTTCATATATATCAGTGTTTAAAATTTTGGTTACTTAATTGGAGACAATGTCTTATTTTACTAAAAAGGAAAACAAAAGTATTTTAATTAAAGATATGATTTTATTAATTAATAAGATTTTTTATCGACATGGAATTGCTTGATGCCATATAAGAAACATAGATTTGATATATTTATTTATGATAAAATTGTTAGTGCTGTAACACTACCATGATCATGATGATAACCAATATATGTAGATTATATAATAAATATAAAAAGCTTTGTTGGTTAAATACTTTCTCGTGGATACACCAAATTTAAGACTTAGTAGAAACTCTTTTTTAAAAGTTGGTAAATTAAAATAAACAGTTAATCGGTGTGATGGAAAATGTCATATAGAATGGTGTAGTTTATATCAGATATTATATTATTAAAAGTCATAGTTTATTTTAAAGAAGTATTTATAGTTATATATATTTAGATGCGATTAAATAGGAAGTATATCATATTGCCAACCCAATGAAATAAAATTACGTAATATAACCAATCTTTATAATAAATAAATCGTATGAAAGTGCAAGTTATATAGGAAATAAAGAGTATCAAGTAAAAAAATGTTTAATAGCAAGAATTTTTATTTATTATATTCGAATAATAAGAATAATTTCATATATTTAAAGCTAAATGAATTGAAAAGTGTATAAATTGTTTAATTCAAAACTGGAATAACATTATATTATTCAAAATGTTATTTATTTACAAGTAAGTATCTGATGGCATGTGATTGATTAATTTGGTTTGAATAAACAAATTTTATTCATTTATTAAATTTTTTATTTATGAAATATAATTCTTAACCGAAAAAAACATTAATATAATATTTATATTGAAAATTATTTTATGTTTATATTCAGTATGAGTTATACGAAAAATAAAATGATGTTAAGCAAAATAAAAATTTTTACTATTTAATATATTTTGATTTATTTTTATTATAAATAATGTAATTGATATTTAGTTTTATTGTAAAGATAGGAATGGATTGTATTTGAAGTGTGTGTCTATAAGAGAAATTTATTTATTTCATAGCTTAAAAAACTTGGTAGATACAAAAATCTTAAATAATAAACGAGTGAGAAGTGGGTAATAGAATCAAGAATAAAGATTGGTAATATGGTAAATAAAAGTTTTTTTTGAGTAAAAATTTATTATTTTTTAACTGGAAAGTTCGTTAAATAAAAAATTTTTACCCGTTATAATTAATGGTATTAGAAATTAAACAAAAAGACAAGTTCATTCCAAATACACTTTACACCGTAGATTATTTCCTAGCACCTACTCCTGAATCCACACACCAATTCCTTACACATTTCCATTCGGATCATTATCATCGATTAAATAAATCCTTCAATGGTCAGCTATATTGTTCGTATACAACTGCAAATTTAGTCATAAAAAAGCTCAAGGTTGATCCTGATAGAATTCATCCTATGGAGATGTATAAAAGGTATCATTTAGAAAAAAATAATTATGTGACTTGTATTGATGCCAACCACTGCCCAGGTTCGATTTGTCTTATATTCGAAATCGATGGCGTATTAATACTTCATACGGGTGATTTTAGAGCTTCATGTAATTTTATAAATCAGTTGAATTTGAAGATTCGATACAACTATCTATTTTTGGATAACACATTTGAACTGCACACGCCTTTTCCTTCGCAAAGGGAGGTTATTTGGAGTGTAATAGAAGATATACGGCGTAGAATAAATAATAAATATTGTGTAATACCTTTAAAATATAAATTCTTTTTTTGCACCTATCTAATCGGAAAAGAAAAATTGTTTTTAAGCGTAGCTGAAGACTTAGATTATTCGGTGCTTGTCGATAATAAAAAATTAGAGCTTTTAAAATGTTTAGATGAATATAGTGTCAGAAAACTCAACACGGAAGTAATGGATATAGTTTATAATAGGGAAATGGAAAGTAAAAATAAATTAGCAGGACCAATCGATTCATTGATTATAACACCGAAAGTTAAACCCGAAAAGGAAATTCAGAAAAAATTACCATTTGATCGAATAACCACAAAAAAAGAAAAAAATCAAATAAATATTGTTAGTATGGACTTTTTGAAAAAAATAGAAAAGATCGAGGAAGATTGTGATCGTATAGTCGTTTTTATAGGAACGGGATGGCAAAATAAAAGGCTTTATAAAGATTGGAAAAGAGGAATTAAATCCACCATAAAAAAGGGAATTGAAATTATTTACGTCCCATACTCAGAGCATAGCTCAAATAAAGAACTAGAGGAATTCAAAACATTACTTAAACATGACGAGTTAATTAATACAGTTATTAAAAATGTATGAACATTAATAAAAAGTATTCTTTAGAAATTATATATTTCTTATAAATAATCAATAGAAGTTTATACAAAGAGATAACAAAGTTATATTTATAATAAATTAAATATTTTATATATGATACGCTGTAAAAAGATTTGGAGAAGCAAGTGCCACTGGATGCCATCGAAAAGAAAGACAAAGAATAACACAACACTAACCCTTTAAATAAATGATAAATACAATATTATAATAGATAATGCTAAAAAGACTTAAGAAATATTTTATGAAACAAATAAAATATATTTGTTATTTTGTTTATTTGATAAACTTGTATTGTTATAATTCACATCTATTTATATGCATTTTACATAATTCTATTTGAATTCTTATAAACTTTCGCTCTTTTTTTATTGAATTCACTCTACTATTTTTACGTTTTATCATAATCATACATTTGACGGCCCTAGGTTATGACGAATAAAAATGCGACCAAAAAATTTCGGCTACCGCAAAAAAATTAAAAAACTAGTAATGAATCAGTATTCATTTATTAAATAAATAGTTTTATAATTATAAGTAAAATGCCATATCAAATAATTTACTATTACTATGTAATAATAACTACTTATAAAGGATTAATTATCAACTTTAAAACATCAAATTTTAATTAAATGAACCCTTCAAATGGAATCTATTTATGAGGAATTGAAAAAGATAGAAAATTATGTTGATCAAGCAGCTCTTAAAAAGCGTCTAATGATAGAGGAAAGTCATGGCCAGCGTATCAAATGTGTTAAACGTTTGCGTGTATTTATTAATGTAAATATACAAAATAATATATTTTATTTACGTGTCCATGGAAAAGTAATAAATGATTTTAAAAATTTCGTGGAAATGCAAACATCGGATTTGCTAAAACGATTTTATGTGCAAACAAATTTTAACAAAACAACAAACATAACTGGAGATGAGATCCCAGTAACTGAGGTACCACCATGCGATGAAACAATGCCAGCAGCTAATAATATAAATGGTACATTGATTGATAATTTTTATGAGTGGAACAAATCCGAAGGATATCCAACTAAAGTAGATTCATTTGAACTAATATGTCCGGAAATACCTCATAATCTTCGGCTTTTTTTTGAGTTTGAAAATTCCCGTGATATTTATAAACTTACACCAGGACTTTCAAAATTGCTTAATAAGACCACTGATACGAAGACACGAGTTATAGTCGATCTCTGGAAATACATAAAAATACATCGCTTACTTGATGGATCCGGAATAGTAAAATGCGATGAGACACTAAAGGAAATATTCGGGTTGGAAAGCTTTGATATGGAAGAGCTATCAATGATTCTAAATGCATATTTAGTGCCCTTAGACATACTTGAGATTGAAGTACCTGTCACTGACAAATATTCTCGTATATTTGATGTTCGATTAGAATTAGATGATCTGGTAGATTTCCCATTGCTATATCAAAATAAGAACATTGGAATTTTAGAAAACAAAATAAATGAACTTCAAGCAATAATAAAACAAATCAAAGAACGAAAAGAAACGCTAAGAAAGTTTTCTGAAAATCCTGATAAATTTATGCGTGATTGGGTTAATAAACAAAGTAAAGACTTAAAATTAATTGAAGAAAGATTTTGTGGAGATGAAGGTTTTTTTTGTGAACCTTTAGTACAGGAGACCGTTTTTCAAATGCTTCAAAATACCAAATAGTAGTTTTTTATTCTATTTTGTATTTAAATAAAAACATTTCACTTATATTAATGCGATATTATATATTTTTAAAAGGATAGCTAAGATGAGAAATATATAAATAAAGTTTATAATTATATTCTTGACTTATAAATATTGAATTATATATTCTTTATAAATTATATTGAGTAGAAGATGCTGTGAAAAGATTCGGAGAAGCAAGTGCTATTGGATGCCAACCGCAGGCCATCGAAAAGAAAGATAAAGAATAATATATAGCATTAACCCTTAAATAAATTATATTTCTATAAATTAATTTAACAATGCTAATAAATTGTTGAATTAAAGTTTGTTTATAAAATTAATTTAATTTTAACCCTCCATGAATAAGCAAATGCAAAAACAGCTTTGGCTAAATCTTCATCTTTCCTTTATAATAGCATACACAATTTACATAATAACAAGAATAATACGACTGCCTCTCCTTAAATCGTTGCCAAGACAGCTTTTTTCTATTTTGCTGATTGTGGCGTATGGCCTTACACTTGACATATCAGCAATGGTAAGGAATTGGAGTAACGTTTTGACATCAAGAAATTTTCATTGCATGCTTTTGTTTGCTACGTTTCCTCAACGATTTGTATTTTTCCCTTTCTATCTGTCTTCTATCTTAAATGTGCTTGATGAGGTGGTCAGAAATAAAAAAATTTATAAGAATAGCTGGTTCTATGATTTCTCAATAAAGGCGCTGGCCTATCAAAACCAAATGTGCGATGGTGTATATTTCAGTGAGATTTGTATGATACCTGTGCTATTCATAGCACTTATTATAGGTAAAATTAATATTATTGGATTTATTGCTTTTATTCAATTTATTCGATTGGAATATTTTATAAACGGAGAAATGAGAAGAGCATTTGGAAAATTAAGGAATTATCTCGATAATATATGCAGGAAGCTACCAGGGGATTTAAATAGAGGATATGCTTATGCAAGGGATTATATTATAAAGTACCATAAGATTGACTAAACATATTAGTAATTTGAAAATGATTATTAAATATTTAAATAAACAATTTGATATTGCTTAATTTATAATTTCATTTTCACAATTTGTGTGTTAAGATCCGTCGTTAAATCATTTTTTTATCTTAATATTATTTGAAATCTTATAGTAAATTTATGCATTATTAGCTCATAGAGATCATTAATCAAATTATTATCGATTAACAAATTATAGTTGATAAATCAAATAATTAAAAATGTAAACTAATTCATATATTATAAAATATTTTTTTTCACATTTATACTTTTCTGCGACAATTTTTAATATTATATTACTTATCATTTAATAACTTTTCTATTTATTAATTATATTTGATATTATATCTTGCATAATTTGAACGAAACAGATTAAACTAGGACAAGAATTTACTAGTAGTTTTGAGTGTCAGAAGCTGCTGGACAAGTACAAACTTGGAATTCAAGTCCAAAACTGTGATTCATCTGTTTTATAGATGTTCAATTTACCAATTTTCTTCATTCCTTCTTATAGATAGGAGTTTTAGAGGTTAGTTAAAAAGCCATCAAGTTTTACACATTTATTGCATCCATTGCCAAATTGACAACTCACAAAAATATTATGAGCTCTATGTAGATCAAGGTGCTCATCTGAAAAAACAATAAATACGGAAATATTAAAACAGACGCTGCGCCTAGATTAAACCAAGGCAACACGCAGGCGTTCCGCTTATATTGGAATGTCTGCAGTAGAGGGACTCCGGGTAAGCCAGCTGCACGGCTCCATATGGATATTAACACTAAGATGATAAAAGTGCCCAGGCTTGCAGCCAAAAAGTACCGGGCTACAGATACTCTACCTTGCTTTCAAGAGCAATCCTGCTCCGATATACGCATGGGCTACGACTAACAGCGGTATGAGTACTTAAGGGAAAAAGATTGTTTTAATTGAGACTGTTGCTGCACTGGGTCAAGTATTTTATTTTATATATAAAAATAACTCTAGAGTATAGCTAACTAATATTAAATCATAAAAGATTTTGTTAAAATAAAGCTTGTTTTGCATAAAATAAAATATTCAATGGACGATATTTTATTGAAAAACTTGAACGTACTCCACAGAAAGAACTACTAAATAACATATAAATAATAGGAAATTGCCTGAAATGTTTTATAGAGCCTAATCAAATAAGATAGCACCTGAAGAAATCCTGTATTTGAATAAAATACGGAAACAATGATCACTGTGTTAAAACAAAATATTGCTACATTTAAGATAGAAATGTCTACTGGAGTGAAATTGTGATATCAGCCAGCATTGCAGTTAAGCTATAAAATCAGTAAATCATTTAGTTACCGGGAGTAAAAAAATTTTTAGTCATAATTACATATGTAGACACGACTAGTTTTTCTGGTGTATGCATCTTTTATTGCTAGATGAATACGCATTCAAACTATTAAAAAACTGCGATTACATTCTGTTTAAGAAATTGTCGAGAATGAAAGAGTGGAAATCTGTGTCGATACTAGAATAAGAACTGATATTCTGATTAAACATAATTGGCTGGACATATTTATTTGTGACAAAAGCGTAAATGAAATAATTTTATCGAATTTGGCATAATGGGCTAAGATAACCATCATCAAGTTGAGATAGAGAAAAAAATATAAATTTTTTGTTAATGAGCTCGAATTACCTTATAAAGCCAAAACTAAAATTCATCTTATGTTATGACAAGGAACAGAATAGTGAAGATATCACAGAAGTTACTAAAAAGAGCTTAACAACACACTGACTTTGAGGAATATATTATTTCAAAGAAAACCTTAGAAACCATTTTATTAATGTTTATGCGAAGTATTGATGATAGCATGGAAATAAACGGTAGAAATGAGAGAGAAATTTGTAGATGGGAGTATTAACGGATGCACGCCGCATGTAAAATAAAAGAAATATAAAAAGAATATTCATTATTATGTTCCAATCATATTTTTAGTATATACCTTTTTATTATCAGCTCTAAAATGCAAAATTTATTATATTTTTATCAAACATAAATTTATTTAAGGGTTAATGCTATATATTATTCTTTATCTTCTTATCGATATATTTATCCAACTAAATACAATGTATTATCATATCAATTGACTGCTTATTTTAATTTACCAGCTTTTGCAAATAAAGTATTGCGAACTTGGGTACCATCCTGCATTTATGACCATTGAACCAAAACTAGAAGTTGTGTAAGCTATGGATGCTATATATTCGTGATTTAAGTACAAACTTATTTATATATTTGTGCGTGATTTTTAGGAGACTAATTGATTATTTTTTTACATTTTTTTTCTCAGAAATGGGAGTGTTAGAGGATGGATAATAAGCCATCAGATTTTACATTCATATGGATAGCTAAGATATTCATTATTAAATTGACAACTCACGAAAATATCCTGAGCTTCATGATTACATGTAGAGATAAAAAAGATAAGCTGATAGGAGCTGAACCGAGCCTAGGTTGAACTAAGATCATTTTACATATGACTTCTAATTGAGATAAGAGACTCAGTCAAGTCATTTATATACGGCTCCATGTATATCGACACTAATACGATAATAACGGTGTGATATGATACCAAAAATCTAACGGAATTATGACTTTACATTTGCTCAAGGCGATTCAGATATAATAAAGTCTTATGAGCATCAAAGGGGAATAATTGCCTTACTTGATATAGTTTTTGAATAGTGCTAAGATTATTCCAAATTCAATAGAACTCGAAATATAATTAAGAAAAATTTAAATCGCAAAATACATCATTATTAGTATAACAAATGTATTAATGTTCAAGCTATCCATATAACATATTTATTATATAATCATATATGCTAATAGCATCTGGTTATGATTATAAATCCATCCCAGAATAAGATGTACTTTTGGTTCAATTAATTTCTAAAATGTTTTTTATAATAGAAAAATTTAATAGATTTAAAAATGTAATATTTAAAAACAATCATATTATTTCAATCTTAGGATTAAATTTAAAATTAATTTGTCAATAGAAAGATATTGCTTCGTATAATTATTTTTTTTAAAGGCTTAAATATAATATAGGTAATATATTCATAATCATTAAGCTCTCTTCGGGCAGCATTTTAATTACATTACATTATTTAATATAAACAATTATCATATAACACATTTATCGTATTTATTAATCTACTATTTTTCTGGTATTTCAACAATAAAATACTTTTAAATTTGTTCGCTTTTTAAATTAAGTAAGCATAAAATCCGTTAAAATAAACAAATTAATATTAAGCTTCAAAAATATCCATTTTATTCAAATTTTATTTAAATACTGTCGAATTCCACGTTTGCTGGAATCTCCATTGATGCTGTAAAATCATCCGGGATCTGTTTATTATCCCTTAATATTTTAACTTCTTGAGGGAAATATTTAAGTATAATATCTCCCTTATTTGGATCTCCCTCTCTAAAAGAGACAAGAACAATATCATTTTGTTGTATCCAGACTCGTTTATGTAGACTACCCCTAACTTTGCATATTCTAATGACTCCATCTGAACATATAATCTCAAACCTTGCATTTCCCAATGGTCTTTCTACCTGCCCATAAATGCTTTCTCCTTCTATTGCATACGAAATAGTTCTATTTGAATTTCCCCTTTTATCTCGTTTAACCATAAATGGGTTTAAATATAAAAAATAAAAAAAAGAATAATTTATTTAGAGTATTTAGAAAACTAATATAATTTTCGAAACATATAATCGAAGTTAAAATTTTATTATTTGATATATTTAATAAGATTCTTATTCTCTTTTATTATTATATAAATTCTTCTTCTTTTTTAATATTAGTTTTCATTATTAATATTATCATTGGTTCTTTTTTTTATTCTTCTCTTATTTCCATTATTCATTTCTTATTATCATCATTGCTCTTTTTTATTATCATTTTATTTTGATTTACTAATTAAAGTTAATTAAATTACACCTGTATTATAACGTCTTATTTATTATACCACACTTCTTTTTTAATTATATCAATTTATAACCGGCCAATCAGATTTCAGATTAAAACTATAAAAGCAAAAAATTTCTTGCACCCCAACAAATGGCAACAATAGAAAAACCAAATCTTAACTGCTGCTTTATAGGTCATGTCGACTCAGGAAAAAGTACGACTGTAGGAAATCTGGCATATCAGCTTGGTTTCGTTGATGAACGAAAGATGGAGAAGTTACGTAAGGAAGCTGAGCTGAAGGGAAGAGATTCTTTTAGCTATGCTTATGTCACCGATATCAATGCTGCTGAGAGAGATCGTGGTATAACCATTACGACCACATTAATCAAGTTGGAGACTGGCAAGTTTAAGCTTAATGTCATTGACTGTCCTGGACACAAAGATTTTATCAAGAATATGGTAACAGGAGCAGCACAGGCTGATGTAGGGTGTGTAATCGTGCCATCTGCCGGAAATGAATTCGAGTCGGCTATCAGTGGAGGAACACTAAGAGATCACATAATGGTTTCGGGTGTCCTCGGCGTAAAGAAGCTCATCTGCTGCGTTAACAAATTGGACGGAGTGCCAGCCGCAGAACAAGAAAACAGATTTAAAGAAGTGGCAGAGGAAATGAAAAGAATAATAACAAGAACTCATCCCGATAAGAATCCTTGTATTATTCCAATCAGTGGATTTAAAGGAATAAATATTGTCGAGAAGGGAGAAAAGTTTTCATGGTTTAAGGGATGGAAACCAGATCCAAAGGATGACAGTGTAGCTATTTTCACTTTGGAGGGAGCTTTAGATTGGCAGACAGTGCCAGTCAGGCCTTTGAGTGATCCATTGAGAATGCCAATCGTAGGTGTTCATAAGATCCCAGGTATTGGTTCTGTTTACACTGGAAGAGTGGATTGTGGTACAATTAAGCCTAATATGCCTATTACCATTGAGCCTACAGGAATAGTGGCTGAAATTAAGTCATTGGAAATTCACAAGGTAGCCCAGACTCAAGTAGTAGCTGGAGAAAATTGTGGATTGGCTCTAAAGGCAGTTTCTAAAGGAGATCCAAATTTAATTAAGGCTGGTTGTGTCGTTTCTGATGCTAAGAATAATCCTATCAAGGTTTATGAGGGTTGCAGGGCTAAGATCGTAATTATTGATCATCCAAAGGGGGTTAAAGTAGGATATTGCCCCATAATGGACTTGGGAACACATCACGTTCCTGTGAAGATTGTTAAATTTATTGAGAAGAGGATGCCTTCTGTAAAGGAAGCTATCCCTGTTCCTGAAATGGTCTGCAAGGGTGAAAATGCAATCTGTATTCTTATTCCTCAGAAGCCAACTGTAATGGAGGAGATTAAATCATGTCCTTCTCTTGCTCGTTTTGCTTTAAGAGATGGAGGAAGAATAGTAGCTATAGGAGCTATTGAGTCTCGATACACTGCTGAGGAATTGAAGAAGGAGTGCGGCGATGATGTCTTAGAAAAAGCAGGCTTAGTTTCTAAGAACCCAATTGCTGATAAGAAGGGAGATAAGAAGAAAAAGAAATAAATTAATTTTAAATATTTTATTTTATTATGACTGATAATTTTTTTTAATAAAATTAAATTTATAGTTTATTAGTATGAATTTAAAAAAGAGTAAGCTTTATAGAAGATATTAGTGGGTATAATTCTATTATAGAAAATAAACATGTGAAACGACTTTTAACGAAAACTCACTAGTAGTTTTGAATGTCAAAAGCTGCTGAATGAGTGCAAACTTGGAATTTGCGTTTAAACAATCTATCCAGCTGTGTGTATTATGTAGATGACTAGCTTATTAATTTTCTTAATTTATCCTCAGAGTAAGAGATTAGTTAAAAAGCTTCAAACATTTATTGGTTAATACACTCATTGCTAAATTGATAGTTCACAAAAATATTTTAAGCTTTATTTAAAGCAAGAGAGGTGCATCCAAAGTAATAAAATAAGATGAAAGCATAAAGATAGATTGCGTCTAGATTATATAAGTCAAAGTGCAGAAGTTCCGCTTATATCGAGATGTATGCTGTAAAGTGAGTTCGGCTAATTTAATTTCTCGGCTCAATATAGACACTGCGATAATACTAGGATGATGAAAGTGTTTATTGATGCTAAAAATATAAGGCAACAGAAATACTGCCATGCTTGCAAGGTCTACCCGTCTTCGATAAACGGTATGGTATGCAATTACAGACTTATGAATGTTTAAAAGAATGGATTGTTTCAATTAAGACAGCAAGATCATGAACTTTACAGATTATTTTATATAAAAAGAGTTTTTATAGTATATCCAAGGAATCGTAAATCCTGAAATATCTTTTTCATTTAAGATAATATTTTATTATTATCATAAGCAATATTTTTATTTGGAATTTACCTCTTTTTGATCATAATTTATGAATTTTAGTCTCTTTAATAAACTTTTTATTTTTTTAGTATTCTTTCTATTAAATTACTTGTAAATAGCACTTTCGGTTGTAAAATTAATACATCAATTCTATTGTTACTCTTATTGTTTACAACTCCAGTAATATAGCTTTGGGTGTATTTTTAAATATTCTGAACGTATTTACGTTTTAGTAATACGAAATAATTTATTTTCTATATACCACACGTCATAAGCTAATAGCCAATTTCAGTATCGGCTGTAATAATCCACCTTATTTACAAGACAAATTTTTTTATGTATTTTAGGAATTGGAAAAAAAATATTAAGTAATCTTAAAATAGAAAATTGGGAATATAATAAGTAAAAGCCGTATTGATAGACTAAAAGTTACAATTTTGAGTTCATTCTGTTAGGTATTCGGCTTTAAATATTATTATATTTTTGTCGATGATCAATATATATTGGTTCTATAAATATCAGTTTAAGTGTCTTGATTTTATAATTTTTAATTTTCTATTTATAAATATCTTTATTTAATGATGAAAGACGTTATGTTTATAGACCTGTTGTGTCTTTTGGTTAAATATGGTATTTAAATTTTTATTATTTTTCACTATTATGGCAGTAATGTATATAATGGCACGTCATTGCGGTCTGAGACTATTTAGAATCTTATAATATAATAGCCTTTAAATATATTTTGTGTAGAAAAAATAGCTTGATGTTTTATATTACTTATGACTGTAAATATAAATAAATAGTTAATTAGTAGACGACGTGATGTGGTAGCATATTCAATGGAGTATGTGTGCTATATCAATCAAAATATAATATCATCGTACCACACAGCTCATTATGAAGAGTTTCGTACTAAGACAAATAGATTAGATATCATTTAACGGAAGGTATATTGATAAGTTATACTATCCACTGGTCAAATATCAATCGTTGATAAATTAGATATTAATTTTTAATAAGAAAAAAGTGTATGATCGAGCTAAATCGCAAGTTTAAAACAAATAAAAATTGCTGAGAAAAAAGAAAGAAAATTATTTTTGATAATTGTTTTAACTATTGATAACTTCAGTCACGGTATATTGTTTAGCTAAGATGCTTAATTAAATACCATGACTATTATTTTTGTTTTTTAGAATTGACACATTTTTAAATTTTCATCTTATGCCTAAAACGTATTTTGAATATCCACAACTCTTTGATAAGCTGATTTCTTCTAATCAAAGAAATATATTATAACAGTGAAGCATTGATTTTATGAGAAAACCATCATGTTAAGTTCGGTATGTCATTATGCTCTTTAAAATCTTTTTTAACGCTACGGTGTATATAACTTATAACATATTTTCAGCTAAAACAAGTATTTATAATCATAGCTTTTTATAATGTCTTCTCAAATTACTGCTTATGTTAATCTATCAATGTATATTTTTTATTGATTACATGAACAATAATCTTATATTTCTGCAGCTATCAGTTCAAAAGTTGCCATGGTATCTATAATTGTAATGCCAAGTATTATCAAGAAAATTTGTATATTTATATAGCTGTTATAACAAATTTAATATTTGAAGGTTGGTATGAATATGATAATTTGTGATAATGCAAGTATATTGGTTTATCGCTTACAAGTATGATCTGATAAATTTTATTATTTTGTTTATGATAATAAATACATCTTAAAAAATGATATTTAGATGTATTTAAATATATCATTATGTCTAAAATGTATTAGATTTAAACACTTCCTTTATTTAAACGAAATCCTTCACGATTTATGATTCCTTGGCTATACTCTAGATGCTCTTTTTATATATGGAATAAATGTAAAGTTATTGACCCAGTGCAGCAACTGTCTCAATTGAGACAATCTTTTCCCCTTAGGTACTCATACCGCTGTTAGTCGAAGCCCATACCGTCTATCGAAGCCGGATCGACTTTGGAAGCAAGATGGGGTACCTGTAGCCCGGTACCTTTGGCATCAAACCAGGGCACTTTTATCATCCTAGTGTCATTCATAAGCGTCCATATGGAGCCGTGCAGCTGACTTACCTGGAGTCTCCCTACTATAGACATTCCAATATAAGCGGAAAATCTGCGTGTTGCTTTGACTTAATCTAGGCACGGGGTTTGTTTTTATATTCATTGTTTTTCCAGATGCGCCTCCTTTGCTCTAGATAGAGCTTAGGATATTTTCGTGAGTTGTCAATTTTGTAATAGGAGTATTAACCAAATGCCATATATGTGTGAAACTTGATGGCTTTTAAACAAACCTCTAAAACTCCCACCTCTGAAGAGGAATGAAGAAAATTGGTAAGTTGGCCATCTACAAAACACACACATATGGATAGACAGTTTTAGATTTAAATTCTAGTTTGTACTTGTACAGCAGCTTTTGACACCAAAAACTACTAGTAAATTCTCGTCCTAGTTTAACGTCATTTCGGACGAAAAATGTATTAGATAAGAAATAATTTACCATATGGCCAATACGAAATTGAAATTTTGTGAAAAATAGATATTTATTATAAGAGAATGATTAATCTTAAAATATAAAAAAAAGTGTTTTTTTTTTGAATAACGTGATTTTTTTATGTTCTTGTTCTTTTTTATTGATTTTTTTTCTTTTATTTATATAAAGAAGATATTATAATATATTTATTTATTCTCCAATCTACACCAAGCTCTCATTGAACATAAAGTACACTTAAAGCCTGGGTTTAAAGAGAGGTTATATCTTCCCCGAACAGAATTTGGAAGAGGTCTCCATTCTGTGGAGATGAAAAGTGAGTATATGCTTCTTTAATTACTAGATACGCTGAAAAAATATAAAAATATTTTATCAAGACGAGCAGCGATCCTGAAAGTTGAAGAGCAAAATAAGACACACCTCTCTCTTATATACCAATACCTCAGGTCAAAGTACTCACTGACATACGTTTCTGCTAAGAGTTTTTCAAATGCTCAGCGTAAGCTCCTTTATGATGAATTAATAAAAAATGATTTCATGAATAGTTATATAGGGCTCGATCAAATGAACATGTTAGTTTAAAAGACTATTCTACTTAGATAAAATATAGGAATATTGATTTTTGTGCTGAAGGAATTTACTGCTATATCCAAGATAGAAACGTTTTTTGGAGAGACGATGCTTTACAATGCCAGCATTGTGGCAAAGCCAAAAATTCGATCGACCATCTGGCAACAGGCTGTGATCGAATGCTTGGCCATGACTATACGCGAAGGCATAATGAGGTACTTATGTGTATTCATCTTCTATTTGCGAATATGTACGGCTTTGAAAAATCAAAAAAACTACGATCTCATTCAGTCCAGGAGATCATGGAAAATGAAAGAGCCGAAATATGAGTTGATACAAGGATAAGGACTGATATCCTATTAAAAAATAATAGACCAGTTATATTTATTTACGATAAGAAGGAGAATGAAATTATATTAGTTGAAATTGGTATAACGAGCCAAGATAACCTCCAGATTGTTGAAACAGAAAAGAAAAAGAAATAAGACCTTTTGGCGAATGAATTAAGCTTGCTATACAAAGCAAAAACTAAAATAATACCTTATGTTATGACATAAGATGGTGAGGTAACCAAGTACCACAGAAATTATCTAAAATAATTAAATATAACCCCTACGATAGAGGCATACATCCAATCGACGGTATTGAAGAAAACATATGAAACCATATAACGTGAGTACAGAAGAAGCATTGAAGATGGCATAGACGTAAGAGATCGAGTAGAAGAAGCTGTGAAAAGATTCGGAGAAGCAAGTGCTACTGGATGCCAACTTCAGGCCATAAAAAACGAATAACACAACACTAACTCTTTAAATAAATGATGTAATATTCTCCAATCTACGAACAAATACGTTACAAATTGTACAAAATTTTCAACGGCTAAATATTCTTCATATATTTTTGCATAGCTATAGTATTATTTCTTATCTACCGAATATAGCTCATAAAACTGTAAAAAAGAGTTCTAGTAAATTAAGATTGACTTATTTATAATTTCCGTATTTTATAGGAACAGAGCAATATCTTAATTGCAGTCTTAAATTATATTTGTTAGGATTTAGTAAGTAAATTTTAATAGTCAATTAACGATGCCGAATATTTAATTATAGCTTGGCTTAAGTTTTTTTCGTATTGAAACAGTTTTTATAAAATTTGCTTATTCTGGTTTTAATTTAATTTATGTAATTTGTAAAGTTTCGAGCTTTCTTATTAGGACTATATTTTCAAATTTAAAATGCTGAAGAAAGCACGAAAGTGTGCAATCGTGCGAAATAATAAACAAAAGTTGTTTTAAATAAAAAAATATATTGAAGCTGATTTTATTATTTTAAAATTGGTAAGGCTTTATTGAAAGATTGGTGTTAAGCTAATCTTATTCATTCTTTTTTCACATTTGTGGTGAACATCTAATTTTGCTTTCATTAACTATTTTCAATCACCACCTTGGCTATATCTTTACATCTGTTTTGTTCTCTTTGCTTTTTCTTTGGTTAATAAATACAATTTTTAGTGTCGTTTTTAATACAGTAAATCAGATATATTCTTTATTTGGAGTTTTATATTAAACTTGTATCCTCTGTGTTGTTTATTCACTGTATGAGCCGTGTTAAAACATATAGTATTGTTTAATTTTTATCTTGTAGAGTAGCCGAGTTTATAAACTAACACATCATATTTCTTCTTTTTCGTCTCGATCTCAACAACATGAAAATAATTTTTCTTTTTAATTTCTTTCTCCACTAAAATGACTGCGTTGTTTAACTTGTCGTAAATAAATTTGGTTAATTACAATTTATTAAAATAATATATCTGACTATAGATTGACACGAACCATAGTCAATCCATATTTTACTATTTTTTAAACTAACTGATTTCCTAACTTTTAAAAACAAAATTAATTTATTTACATATTATAATCTCATTATGTCTTTTGGTATAATTATAAGCTAGCATTCGATATTACTAGGTTATTAGGTTCTTGATTATTTTTTATTTCTATCTTGAATATAGAATAAAATACTTTTGTACGTAAATTATTGTTTTTGTGTAGCATCTAAGTAAAATAATCTTTTATATCCACTAACTTATTGTTCTTTCAGACTTTCGTGTTGTGTTTTTATATTACTATTGCTGTATATCAATTCTTTTTGAGTGTTAATTGATCTTTCTATAAAATTTATTTTCTGGCATGTTATACTAAAAGCTGTATTTTATTTTATTTCTTCGTTTTTAGAGTCGCTGCCCGTCTAAAAATGTGTTAGCTGGGTTTTAAGCATTTCTGATAATTAAAAGAGTATGTACTTACTATTTATCTTTATATAGCGACTTTAATTTTCATTTTGAACGCAGGAAAATATTGACTTTTTTACATCCATTCTTGAGATGTATATTGTGCTTTATAAATAATTAGCAGTTATTAAGGGTAAAAGCCAACTGACTTAAACAATATAATCAAATATGATGGTTCATGAGTAATAGATGTGTTATTTATTTTAAATAATTTTTTATTCAGTTTTTATTTATTTACATTTATTACAACTCTATAATAGCATTATTGCTATTTACTCAATAAATCCTTGATATTTATAAACTCCTGTATTGTCAAGTAAAGTAACTTTTTTTTAGCAAATATGGTTATTTGTAGTTGATATGCCACGATTCACCCATACCCAATGACACTTGACTCTGTTTTTTCTATTAACGTTTCTATTATTATGTTATTAATAGTAAAAAGCTTAAAACCGTCTATAAATAAAAAGTGTATGCAAAATACAAAATTTATTTTTATATTTTGCCGCCTTTGATATCATTCATTGATTATTCTATTCAATTTAATATACAAGACAAAAAAAAATGAATTTAAATGTTATCTTTCAATATATTTTTTCTATTTTTTCTGATATAATTGACTGAGCTTAACTATTACATTGTATTAAACCAAAAAATCTCTTTATTTAATACAACATAATCTTAATGAATGAGTATGCATTTTTTGATTACATTGTTTACATTAGCAGTTTTTTTTTGCATTTTTTATTATTTAATGAATCTTATTAAATATCCATTTACGCTAAATCTTTAGGTGCATGGCTTTTGCCACATGTTAAAAATGAGTTTACAATATCTCAGCATGTAAATAATTAAACTGAAAACGCTGTTTTCTTATGAAATGCTTTTCATAATTAAATATTCCATTGGTAATAAAACTAATTTTTTGTGTATTCTTTCCTAAAAATGACATCATTATGTAATAAGTATTTATGAACAGAATTCACATGTTTAATAAAGAAATTTAAATATAATCAAAATCAGAAGAGATGCGTATACATTTGATAATCTTTAGAACTTTGTGTATAACAAATGTGGTACTATTATTGCTCTAAAGACGATGTATTAAATATCTCTCAAAACTTTTATAGCATAATGAGTTGAACACACATTCTCAACCTATTTTTTCTCCGCATGCGCCTTTTGTTAAGATTCCTGATATTTGGAATACTTTCAATAAAATATTTTACGATATAATACGAATCATTAAGTATTATGTTTAAATTTTTTAATTGAAGTAAATCTTAGCTTTTTTTTCATCGAAATATACCTCGAGTCTTTTTTATACATCAGTGAAAATTCTTTTAAGTATACAATAATTCTGTTACATCATGAAATTTCTTCTAAATGTAATTTAATTTTTATAAATTATTTGTTATTTTTGGAACATTATGGTGCTTATTAATATTGTTAGTCTTTATTAATGATACAAGAATACGTTTAAATTTTTGTATTAGCCAAGTTATGGTTTGAACTTTAGATAGGTTTGCTTATTATAACATAATTATTTGGTTTAAATAGATTTGATAAATTGCACATAGTATTATACATGTTTGTAACAACATATTACTTTGTTATTTTGTATAAAGACATTATATTTTCTTCTAAAGTTCGATTTTCAATATGTTTATTGAAACTAAGTATTGCAGATAAAGATGTAGTTTCAATTTAAAATAATAATTAAAAAAATTCAGTTAACACTCAATATTTCAAATGTGTTGATTTTTTCATTGATTTCTATCCTTCTCCTTTTGCATACCGGCGGAAAGTTATTAAGTTTTCTACATTAATTTCGCAGAAATTTTTTCAAAAAAATATATTCGAAGCCCTTTTCGAGTCTATTTAGGTCAATGTACTGAATAATACTTATATTAAAAGCTTTTGAACCATTATTTGAAAAACAAGCTATGAAATTTTAAATAGTACATAAAATTAAATTTTTGCTCAAGCTAATTCACTCAAACATGTCATTATTCTGAATGTTTTGTTTTTTTGATGATATAGAAATCTATTTTGTGTGAACCTTTTTTCTCTATTTTAATAATTCAATCAATAATAAAATATTGTATCGAATAATTCAATATCAATCAGCAAAAAGAGAATACAATTTAACTAATAGCATATCATTTATAATGTGGCAATAGATTATAAAACGATTCATATTTTCACACGTTTTAAAATAAAAATTTAATTTATCATTTGATCTTAATTAAATATTAATTTAATTAATTGATGATGAATTGCATCATTTTTTTTTAATTTTTAAAGATCACTAAATAAAACTGCATTCAAGCCATTTAATTGGTTGGTTTGTATTTATATGTTATTAATGTATAACTTCCATTGTCCATTTGAAATAGTATTTTTAGCAAATACGAATTTAAAATTTTATTTAAATAAAATAATTTATAATCTATATGTTATATAGATTTCTAAGTATAAAAACCAATTCTTGAGACGATATGTTATAATGACGTATATTGTATGATCGATTGCATAGTGATTTATATTCATCAGGTGGTAAATAATTATAATTAAAGCACATTAAATTATTATTTCCATAATGGCTTAAATTGTCACTTATGAAATTACTTTGATTTGTAGAAAATGACTGCATTTGTCTTTCTCTGTCCATTTGTCTAACATTTTGAAACCATATTTGAATTGACCTTTCGGGTATGTTTAATAATATGGCAAGGTTTGTTCGTGTAGACGTAGATGGATATTTTGTAATATCATATATTTTCTCTAACATCCTTAACTGAACATTTGATTTATATTTATAATTCAATTGATTGCTGCTTCGTGATAGATGATTGCGTAACTTCATGATCCCTATTAAGGCTTCACATTCATTATGATTTAAATTATTTTTTCGGTTTTTCATTTGAAAGGCAATTTTAATCAATATTTGATATAAAAAGCAATAATGACAGTCAACAATAAAAATTGTCTAAATTTATACATTTTAATTGGTAAATTAGAAAATTTTGATTTAAATTTTGATATTTTGAAGTGAATATATATTCAAAGCATATATTTCAAAGTAAAATATACCAAATATGATAGGGATTGAAATATATGAGTTATATTTAGTAAAAAAAATCAAAGAAAAGAAATTATATTTTTGATAATGATTTGATTGATTTGACACCAGTCAAATTTATCAAAAATATAAAGAATTTTAAATTGTCTATTTAATTAATTTAATACAACTTTAAATTTTTGATATATACATGTAATAATAATACATTCATTATATATTCGAGTGTCATTAAAATAAAATAATGTTAATAAAAATTAAATAAATGCAATATGAAAATTACTAACTAAAAATGATTTATTTTTGATTTATATGAAATAATTACAGTCAATAGATATTTAACATTATATATTCTATTTACAAAATTTTCATATTTACCAAGAAAAAGCATAAATTATTTCATAATGTGTTCAATTGAGCATTGAAACAATTATTCCTTATTCAATGAATTTATTTTTACAGTAATATAAACCAAACTAAATATTATAAACATAGTGTATTCTGGTGATTAGAAGGAACACATATCACGCATCAAGCGTTTTATTAAAACTTTTATAAAAATTTTTTACAATTGAAAAGTTTCATCTTTATTTATTTAAATTTTCTTATAATCAAAAAAAATAATTTGACAGTTTTCAATATTTAATTAAAATATGACTTTTATATTAATAAATTTATATTAATAGAAAATTTTGAAACTTTATTAATAAATACATTCTGAAACGACAATTGCTCGTTTTTTTAAAGTATAAAACACATTGAAAGTAATGATAAGTAAATAAATTTTTAATGATAGCGAATCTGAACAACCAAAAGTTTTTCATTAAATAATTTCCTTATATAATTTACTCTTAAAGTACAGCTCAAGATTTGGCACATATAATAATCCTTTAGTAACATTATTTTTTTATGTAATTATATAATCAAATCATATTTGAATGTAATCATTATTTTACAAAATATAACATTTGATATATAAAAAAATTTTATTCCTCAAAATTATGCTATAATCATTGCAAGGAATAAAGCGATAAATTATAAGAAGGACATCAAATTTAGAATACAAATTCAATCATTTTTATATGAAGATTTTATGATTCGACAATATTTTGTTAAAAAATAATTTTTTGATCATAAATAACGTCTAAGGCTGCTGACTTGATTCGTCAACCATCTCAAATAATATGATATTTTACATAACGAACATACTGTTATTAGTTAAAAATATCGTATATCGAATAGGATTGATATTTTTAGTAAGATAGAATATTTATATAATTATACTTTCGAAATCAAGACATTGTATTTTTGTTTTTATAATTTTTTATGATGTTGTATAGAGATTTATCTAATATTATTCCTCAGATGTATTTTAATGATAATAAAACCTCAGATTGCAAATTCTATTTATTTGTATGAGATATAAGTTTTTATATATAACATGTTTTTTATTTACCTCTAATACATCTATTTTGCTCAAAATAGATCACAGTATTATTTATGAATCATCGATCAAAAAATACACTGTTCAAATGTTATATATGTAAAACTATATATTTCTTCATTATTTATTCAAAAAAATTTAGAAAAGCAGTTAGTTTCACATTTGCACAACAAATCCGATTAATAAGCAGCTTTGGCTCAAATTTCAAGTATAAACCTTCCAAAAATTATGTAACTTTAACCTGGTATAAATCAAACATAGTTTCTTACTATTAAAACAGTGAGTTTATATTATTTTAATATGGTTAGAAAATCTTGAATCATAAAAATACATTTAAATTCAATCAAAGATTGAAGTATATAATCTCTTACTATGATTATCAAAAGCAATTTATTAGAGCAAAATGAAAATAATGTATTAACTAAATAAATACACTAGTAAGCAGTATGACAAAAATATTTTAAGAAGATAAAATATGATTATTAGTAACAATATAAATTATCCACTAATTATAAAACGGCAAAATTTTAGTAAAACGAAGTTAAAAATAATATACAGTATTAATTTAAAGATATGTTTTTTAAAAATTAATCCTACTCTATGTTAAAAAATTTTAAAAAATATATTTGAAAAACTGATAAAATACATAAAATGAAGTGATTTGATAAATACTTAAAATACTTAAAAGCAGATATAGGTTTAAGAAAATAGTTATATCATGATTTTATATTATAATAAGTCGGATGCTAAAGAAACAATGATATTAATACGCATGATACTGAAAGTAATAAAAATAACATGATTAAAAAGTTAATCTATTTTATAGAAATGTATCAAAAATGTGATTAAAATCTTTTAAAAATCGATCTGATTCAAAAACTTATAATTAGCAGATCAGATATTATTATTAAAATTAACAAGTATAAATACAGTAATCGTAAATATGATAAAATGTAATAATTAATAAGGTGTGGATTACCGTAATGATAGGTCTGACAAATCAAAAAACATTGATATTAGTAGATGGTACAAAATGAATACGAAAGACTACTTTTATGTATACGTATATACATTTGATGTCACTGTATAAACATGTAAGTGAAATAATTAGAATGAGTTATCTGACACGATTTCAAACATTTTACGATTAATATTGTTCAACTTTTATTTATTTAAAACTAGCGTTAATACTAATATATTGAAAGAACACTGTTAAATATTAAGGAATAAATATTTCATAATAGTAAATTACCAAATATATAAGCTATTATTTGATCATCTTTATTTATAAACTAAACATCAATGAAGATATCTTTAAATATTTTATAAACGTTTTTGATTATTTTTTTAAAAAAATATTTCCTAAAATATGCACCGTATATTTCTTTTGCAAAAATTGTTTTTGCGAAAAGTTTAAAATAACATGTTATGGTATATTAATATTAAGTTTAGTAAGAACAGATAAGCCAAAGAGATATGACATATGAAAATTAATCACTATAAGATCGACTGGTAATGCTCAAATTTCTGCCTACATAATAGGTCTGCAACCATCATCATTAGTGTCAACTCGGCATTTAATGAGTGTAAGGAGAAGTTTTTGAGGCATTATTTGTATAGTTGGTAATATTAAAGAGGTGTATAGAAAGAGCACGACATTATTTATATGCAACATCTTTGTAAAATTAAAAATGAAGGGTTAAGGAAACACACTTGGTAGTAACATCTAGTTTGTTTATTTTCCGAATCTGTTAATAAGAAGTATTAATGCATTGGTCTATAGTTATAATCAATTTAGAATTTAGTGATAAAAATAATATAAAAATTTATTTTTAAACAATAATTTTTACTTATTGCAATCGAAAGTGGCTCTGGATGCCTACTGCAGGCCATAAAAAAGCAAGACTGAGAATAACATGACACCAACTTTTTATTAAGTTTTATCCAAATTTATTACAATTTAATTCCAGGAAATCTATAAAGAAACTAAAACAAATATCACTGAAAATTTGATTTTTTTTTTCTTACATGGAGCATAGTAGCAATATATGCGAGTGTCATTTGAGAAGGTAAGATGTGAGCTACTGGCAAGAGTTAATAGGCTATTTCAATTTCTATTTAAAAAAATATTATAAGCGATAAATAGACATGCAATTTATCTTGTCAGTTATCATATTGAACTCAACACTTTGAACAAGCTGACTTCTTAACGTTTAATATTGCAAACGTCAAGCTCTCATGAAATATAAAATACACTTAAAGCCTTGGCATAAAGAGGTTATATTTTCCTTGAACAGAGAAGGGAAGTTGTTTCGATTTCGTGTAGATGAAAAGTGAGTTGATGCTCATTTAATTATTGGACACCCCGAAAAAATATAAAAATATTTCATCAAGTGAGCAGCTAGTCTACAAGTCGATGATCAAAACGAGACTAGCCTCTCTTAAATATAACAACACTTCAATGTAAAATTCTCTCGTTTCTGCTAAGAGTTTTATCAAATGCTTAGCGACAGCTCCTTTATGATAAATTAATAAAAAGGATTTCATGAAAAGTTATATATGGCCCGCTCAAATGAGCTTGTTAGTTAAGAAGACTCTTCTACTTGGATGAAACACGGGAATATTGATCCCCGTGCTGAAGGAATTGATCGCTATATCCAAGATAGAAACGTTTTTTGGAGAGACGATGCTTTATAATGCCAGCATTACGGTAAAGCCAATAAATCGATCGACTTTCTGGCGATAGGTTATGATCGAATGCTTGGCTATGACTATACGCGTAGGCATAATAATGTGTTTAGGTGTGCTCACTTTCAATTAGCGAATAA